>CAUYTI010151225.1:0-13199 GCA_963575145.1 Galago senegalensis
GGTGGAGTGCAGTACCTTGACTCTTAACAGAGCCTGTGAACAGAGGCTTGCCAGGCAGTGGACTGAGATTGGCAGGCGGGGGTGTGGTCCCCTGACTCCAACTGGTCTGGCAAGCAGAGGCTAGCTGGGTATGGACTGAGACAGGTGGGTGGGGGTGTGGCCTCTGGCTCCAGCTGGGCCTATGAGCAGAGAAGTGTACAACAGTGTGGACTGAGTCTGGCAGGAGGGAGTGTGGATTCTTGGCTCCAATTGTGCTGTTGGACACCCTTGAATCTCTCTCTGTTGGGCAGGGTTTGCACTGCCTGAGACAATTTGGTTGGAACTCATGTCTGGGGCTGTCCACTCGGGGACATTCTGAGATTGACCTTTGAAGTTCTGTAGCAGAAAAGAACTGAAGGGTGGGTGCAGGGTGCCACAGCTGTTTGTATTTCTTCATAGTCAAAATTTAAATCTAATACTGTGGTTTCTTAGAATAGGATAGAGGTTGGCTGATATTAAAACAGAGTTAGCTTGCGCTATCTGACCAAGTAGGTCCTCAGAGTCTTCGGCCAAAACTCTGAAAGGGGCCCTTGTAAGGTTGTAGGAGAGAAGCCACATTTACAAAGCCTAGAGCTTTGGTAAGGGACTATCTCTACTACTTTGGAACCCCAATTCAATCTCACCCTACCAGTTCTAATAACCAAACAGTAGAAAATAAACATGGTGCAAATGCAACAGAAGAACTCTGGCAACATGAATAACCAGAGTAGATCAGTACCCCCAACAAATGACAAAGGAGATAGAACTGAAAATGCCATGCTTAGACAAATGGAAGCATGTCAGAAATCGAATTCAGAATATGGATTGCAATTAAGATAAATAGGATGAAACAAAATATATAAATTGAATTCCAAAGAGTAGTTCTAAAGTTGTCTCAATAAATTAATGAATTCAAAGCTCAAGTCACCAAAGACATGGACATAATGAGAAAAGCGATAGCAGAGCTCAAGGAAATGAAAAAGTTAGTTGAGGAGCTCCAAAATACAGCAGAATCTCTCAGTAGTAGAGTTGACCAGGCAGAAGAAAGGATCTCTGAAACTGAAGACAAAGCTTTTGAATGTTCTCAAACACTCAAAGAGGTGGACAAATGGAGAGCAAAAACTGATCATTCCCTGAAAGAGTTGTGGGATCACTCCAGAAGATTAAACATTTGTCTTATGGGAATTCCCGAAGGAGAAGAGGATGGTCCTAAAGATACAGATGGTCTACTCCAAGAGATTTTGAAGGAGAATTTCCCAAGCATTGCAAGAGGTATAGAACTTCAGATAGCAGACAGTTTCAGAACCACAGCAAGACTCAATCCACATAAAGCATCTCCTAGACACATTGTGATTAACTTTGCCCAAGTTAAGACAAAGGAGAAAATCCTGCAAGCAGCCAGACGTAAGAAAAGTATCACCTACAAAGGGAGAAATATCAGAATGATTGCAGATCTCTTAGCTGAAATGTTTCAAGTCAGAAGAAGATGGTCATTGACCTTCAGTTTCCTAAAACAAAACAACTTTCAGCCCAGAATCCTGTATCTAGCTAAACTAGAGTTTCATTTGTGATGGAGAAATTAAATACTTTTTTTTTTTGGGACAGAGCCTCAACCTGTCATGCTGGGTAGAGTGCCATGGCATCACAGCTCACAGCAACCTCCAACTCCTAGGCTCAAGTGAGTCTCCTGCCTCCACCTCCCAAGTAGCTGGGACTACAGGTGTCCGCCACAATGCCGGGCTATTTTTTGGTTGCAGCTGTCACTGTTGTTTGGCGGGCGGGGCTGGATTCAAACCTGCCACCTTAGGTGTATGTGGCTGGTGCCTTAGCCACTTGAGCCACAGGTGCCAAGCTGAGAAATTAAATACTTTAATAACATAGATGTGTTGAAGAAATTTGTCATAACTAAACCAGCTCTTCAGGATATTCTCAGACCCATCCTCCACAACAACCAGAGCAATGCTCTACTTCCAAAGTAAACTCACCCAGAATTTTATTTTTTGGACACAGAGCCTCAAGATGTTGCCCTGGGTAGAGTGCTGTGGTGTCACAGCTCACAGCAACCTCCAACGGGACCAGAGGGGCCCACCACAATGCCAGGCAATTTTTTTTTTTTAGAGACAGAGTCTCACTTTATTACTGTGGTGTAACAGCTCATAGCAACCTCCAACTCCTGGGCTTAGGCAATTCTCTTGCCTCCGCCTCCCAAGCAGCTGGGACCACAGGTGCCTACCACAATGCCTGGCTATTTTTTTGTTGAGTTTGGCCAGGGCCAGGTTTGAACCTACCGCCCTCGGTATATGGGGCTGGCACCCCACTTACTGAGCGACAGGTGCCACCCCAACACCTGGCTATTTTTTTTGTTGCAGCCATCATTGTTGTTTGGCGGGCCAGGCTGGAATTGAACCTGCTAGCTCAGGTGTGTGTGGTGTGCCTTAGCCTCTTGAGCCACAGGCACCAAGCCACTCACCCAGAATTTTTATTTTTTTTGGCTGGGGCTGGGTTCGAACCTGCCACCTCTGGCATGTGGGGCTGGTGCCCTACTCTTTTGAGCCACTGGTACCACCCTTCACCCAGAAATTTTTGAAAAAACCCAACTTTCACAGTGGTGAAAGAATTAAAAATGTCCACTGGACATCTGAAAATCATGACATCCAAAACACAACCAGGCTTATCAATTCTCTCAATTAATGTGAGGTTTAAATTGTCCTCTAAAGAGGTCTAGGGTGGCTGACTGGATACATAAACTAAGACCGAATATCTGTTGTATACAAGAATCTCACCTTACCTTAAAGGATAAAAATAGACTCAGGGTGAAGGGATGGACTTGTATGATACAGGCAAATGGAAATCAGAAAAAAGCAGGGGTTGCAATTTTAGTAGCAGATACAATTGGCTTTAAACCAACAAAGATAAAGAAAGATAAGGAAGGTCACTACATATTTGTCAAGGGAAACACCCAACATGAAGAGATTTAGATAATTAACATTTATGCACCCTACCAGAATGCTCCTCAATTCATAAAGCAGACCCTAATGGATATGAACAACTTGATATCTTCCTGCGCTATAATAGTTGGAGATTTTAACACCCCTTTAACAGTTTCGGATAGATCCTCCAAGAAGAAACCAAACAAAGAAAAAAGACTTAAAACTGACCCTAGAACAAATGGACTTTACAGACCTCTACAGAACATTTCACCCTAATACAACTGAATATACATTCTTCTCATCAGCCCATGGGTCATTCTCCAAAATAGATCATATTCTAGGACACAAGTCTAACCTCAGCAAATTTAAAAGTATAGAAATTATTCCTTGTATCTTTTCGGATCACCATGGAATAAAAGTTGAACTCAACAGCAACAGGAATCTTCATACTCAAATAAAGACATGGAAGCTAAATAATCTTAGGCTGAATGATAGCTGGGTCAAAGATGAGATTAAGAAGGAAATCACCATGAAGGCTATGTTAACCAGTTGGATGAAAATATTTCAAATTGTATATAAAACCAGCACATTGTACCCCATGAGTGCATTAATGGACACAGTGATGATTTAATTAAAAAAATAAAAAGAAGCACCAAATTTTTGGAACAAAATGATAACAAAGACACACGTTATCAAAACCTGTGGTATACTGCAAAGGCAGTCCTAAGAAGGAAATTTATAGCATTGGAAGACTTCATCAAGAAAACAGAAAGAGAGGAAGCCAATAATTTAATGGACCATATCAAATGGAAAAGGAAGAGCATTACAACCCCAAACCCAGCTGAAGAAAAGAAATAACCAAAATTAGGGCAGAATTAAATGAAATTGAAAACAAAAGAATAATTCAGAAGATCAATGAAACAAAAAGTTGGTTTTTTGAAAAGATTAACAGAATTGATAAACCTTTGGCCAACCTAACCAGAAATAGAAAAGTAAAATCTCTAATATCATCTATCAGAAATGATAAAGGAGAAATAACAACAGAGACCTCAGAAATTCAAAAAATCCTTAATGATTATTACAAAAATCTCTATTCCCAGAAATGTGAAAATCTGAAGGAAATGGACCAATACCTAGAAGCAAGCCACCTTCCTAGACTCAACCAGAAACAATTAGAAATCTTGAATAGACCTATATCAACCCCTGAAATAGCATCAACAGTATGAAATCTCCCCCAAAAGAAAAGTCCAGGACCAGATGGCTTCACATCCAAATTCTATCAAATCTTTCAAGAGAAACCAGTACCTATATTATACAATGTTTTCCAAAGCACAGAAAAAGGTGAACTACTTCTCAACACATTCTATGAAGCAAATATCACTCTGATGTCCAAACCAGGAAAGGATCCAACAAAGAAAGAAAATTATAGACTAATATCATTAATGAATATCAATGCAAAAATATTCAATAAGATCTTAGCAAACAGAATTCAACAACACATCAAAAGAACTATACACCATGATCAAATTGGTTTTATTTCAGGGTTACAGGGTTGGTTCAACATATGCAAATCTATAAATATAATACATCACATCAATAAAATAAAAAAACAAAGACCATATGATTCTCTCAATTGACACAGAAAAAGCCTTTGATAATATCCAGCATCCTTTCATGCTCAGAATTCTTTTTTTAATTAATTATTTTTTATTAAATTATAACATTGTACAATGATGCACTTATGGGATTCAGGCTACTGCTTCAATATACAAAACGAAAATGTTTACATTGAACTGAGTAACACATCCATCACAATTATACTCATTTCTTAATAGTTTTGAAATGTACAATTGCATCATGCACATTAGGTGAGGTTTCCCCCAAATACCCTCCATCCTCCTATGTCCCCCTTCCCCTCCCCTCTCTCTCCTCTTCCCATCTAATTTATGGACTACAGTTATGTTTTGACACATGCTCAGAATTCTTAAGAAAATAGGCATAGAAGGAACATTTCTTAAACTCATAGAGGCCATCTACAGCAAACCCACAGCCAATATCATATTGAACGGTGTAAAATTGAAAACATTTCCACTCAGATCAGGAATGAGGCAAGGATGCCCATTGTCTCCTCTGCTATTCAACATAGTAATGGAAGTCTTAGCCATCACAATCAGGCAAGAGAAGAGAATCAAGGGTATCCAAATAGGGTCAGAGGAGATCAAACTCTCACTCTTCACTGATGATATGATCCTATACCTGGAAAATTCCAGAGACTCAACTTCAAAACTCTTAGAAATGATCAAGGAATACAGCAGTATCTCAGGATACAAAATCAATACTTGTAAGTCAGTAGCTTTTATATATGCCAACAATAGTCAAGCTGGAAAAAAAATCAAAGACTCTATTCCTTTTATAGTAGTGCCAAAGAAGATGAAATATCTGGGAGTGTACCTAACAAAGGATGTGAAAGATCTCTATAAAGAGAACTATGAAACTCTGAGAAAAGAAATAGCTGAAGATGTTAACAAATGGGAAAACATACCATGCTCATGGCTGGGAAGAATCAAAATTGTTAAAATGTCCATACTACCCAAAGCAATCTACAGATTTAATGCAATCCCTATTAAAGCACCATTGTCATACTTTAAAGAACTTGAAAAATAGTAGTTCATTTTATATGGAATCAGAAAAAAACCTCAAATAGCAAATACATTACTCAGAAATAAGAACAAATCAGGAGGTATCACATTATCAGACTTCAGGCTATACTATAAATCTATAGTGATCAAAACAGCATGGTACTGGCACAAAAATACAGTGGTAGATTTATGGAACAGAATACAGAACCAAGAGATGAACCTAGCTACTTATCATCATTTGATCTTCAACAAGCCTATCAAAAATATTCAGTGAGGGAAAGACTCCCTATTTACCAAATGGTGCTGGGTGAATTGGCTGGCGACCTGTAGAAGACTGAAACTGGACCCCTACCTCTCACCATTGACAAAAATTGATTCTTACTGTATAAAATATTTAAACTTAAGACATGAAACTGTAAAAATACTGGAAGAAAGTGCAGGGAAAACACTTAAAGAAATTGGCCTTGGGCAGTACCTGTAGCTCAAAGGAGTAGGGTGCTGGCCCCATATGCCAGATGTGGTGGGTTCAAACCTAACCCCGGCAAAAAAAAAAAAAAAAGAAAGAAAGAAATTGGCCTGGGAGAATATTTTATGAGAAGGACCTCCCACCCTGGGCAATTGAATCAACACCAAAAATAACATTACTGGGATCTGATCAAACTAAAAAGCTTTTGCACAGTCAAGAGCACAGTAGGTAAAACAGACAACCTTCAGAATGGGAGAAGACATTTGCAGGTTATGCTTCCAACAAAGGTCTGATAACTAGAATCTACAGAGAACTCAAACTAATCAATAAGAAAAGAATAAATAACCCCATTTCTATGTGGGCAAGAGACTTGAACAGAAGCTTCTCTGATGAAGACAGGCGCATGGCCTATAAACACATGAAAAAATGCTCATCATCCTTAATCATCAGAGAAGTGCAAATCAAAACCATTTTGAGATGGTTTTGAGTTATTTGAGTTATTTTTCTAACTCCAGTAAGAGTTAGCCCACATCACAAAATCCCAAAACTGCAGATGTTGGCATGGATGCAGAGAGAAGGGAATGCTTCTACACTGCTGGTGGAAATTCAAGCTAATACGACCTTTTTGGAAAGTAGTTTGGAGAACACACAAGGAACTAAAAGTAGACCTACCCTTTGATCCTGCAATTTCTCTACTAGGTATATACCCAGATGATCAAAAACAACAAAGACATTTGCACCAGAATGTTTATTGCAGCCCAATTCATAATAGCCAAGACATGGAAACAGCCCAAGTGCCAATTGACCCATGAATGGATTAACAAATTGTGGTATATGTCCACCATAGAATACTATGCAGCCATAAAAAAGATAGAGACTTCACATCTTTTATGTTTACCTGGATGAAGCTGGAACATATTCTTCTTAGTAAAGTATCTCAAGAATGGAAAAAAAGTATCCAATGTACTCAATACTACTATGAAATCAATATATAACCCCCTACACACTCATACAAATGGCAAAACATAACTATAGTCCAGAAATTAGAAGGGGAGGAGAGAGAAGGGTGGAGAGAGGGCATATGGGAGGAGGGAGGGTTTTTGGGGGGGACATCACCTAATGTTCATGATGCAATGGTACATTTCAAAACTATTAAGAAATGAGTATAATTGTGTTTTTTTTTTTGAGACAGAGCCTCAAGCTGTCCCCCTGGGTAGAGTGCTGTGGCATCATAGCTCACAGCAACCTCCAACTCCTGGGCTCAAGCAAGTCTCCTGCCTCAGTCTCCCAAGTAGCTGGGACCACAGGCGCCTGCCAGAATGCCTGGCTATTTTTTTTTTGGTTGCAGCTGTCATTGTTGTTTGGTGGCCTGGGCTGGATTTGAACCTGCCACCTTAGGTGTGTGGCTAGCACCTTAGCCACTTGAGCCACAGGCGCCAAGCCAGTATAATTGTGATGGATGTGTTACTTAGTTCAATGTAAGCATTTCAGATTGTATATTGAAGCAGTATCCTGAACCCCACAAATGCATCAATGCACAAAGTTATGATTTAATTAAAAATAATTTAAAAAAATAAAAAATAAAAATTTAAAAAGAAAAACAGGAAACAGACATTGTTTATCAAACATCTGTTATGTGTACTATATCATTTAATCTTTATCAAATCCTTGTAAGACAAAGATGATTAATGAGTGACTGGATTACAAATGAGTACCTAGAAGCTTAGATGAAAGTGTCTGGCCTCTGATTGGCAATCAGATAATGCATCTGAGTAGAGGAAGGAAGAGGAGATTACAAAAAAAATGGAAGAATCTAATTTATAGTATGTTCATACCATAGAATGTATATCAGTATAAACAATAACTATACACAACAATATAGATGAGGCTTGCAGACACAATATTGAACAAAAGAAACAAGATATAAAATAAGAATAATTCAGTTTAAATACAATTTTACAAACCAGGCAAAACAGATCTATGCCATTAAAAGCCAAGATACCAGTTACTTTGTCAGGAATGAACAGAAAGTAGGATTTCTCCGGTTGGGTGGTGACCACAATTTGTGAAATATATCCAGCTCTATTCTTATGACTATTCTGTTAGTATATGTATATTATACTTCAATTAAAAGTTTAAAAAATCATTTAGAATCATCTTTTTTTGTTGAGATGGTCTCACTATATCACCCCGTGGTAGAGTGCTGTGGCATTACAGCTCATAGCAACCTCCCAACTCTTCGGCTTAAGCGATTCTCTTGCCTCAGACTCCTAAGTAGCTGAGACTACAGGCGCCCACCACAACACCTCGCTATTTTTTGGTTGTAGTTGTCATTGTTGTCTAGCAGGCATGGGCCAGGCTCCAACCCACCAGCTTCGGTGTATGCCGTCAACACCCTACTCACTGAGCTATGGGCGCTGAGCCCATTTAGAATCATCTTAGATTTGTTAGGATGTCTGCTATTAAAAAACTAAAGACAATAACAAGTGTTAGCAAAGATGTAAAATAAATTGGAGAAAAAAAAATTATTGATTAAAAACCCATATAGTTGATAAGTCTATATGTACAATTTTTTTTTTTTTTGAGACAGAGTCTCAAGCTGTCACCCTGGGTTGAGTACTGTGGCATAGCTCACAGAAACTTCCAACTCTTGGGCTCAAAGATCCTCTTGCCTCAGTTTTTCTATTTTTAGTAGAGGCAGGGTCTCACTTTTGCTCAGGCTGTTGTTGTTTGTTTGTTTTTGTTTCTGAGACAGAGTCTTAACTCTGTTGGCCTTGGTAGAGTGCTGTGGTGTCAAAAACTTACAACAATCTCAAACCCTTGGGCTCAAGTGATCCTCTTGCCTCAGCCTCCTGAATACCTGGGGACTATAGGCACCCAGCACAATGTCTGGCTGTTTTTTTTTTAGAGACAGAGTCTCACTTAATCGCCCTCAGTAGAGTGCCGTGGCATCACACTGCTCACAGCAACCTCCAACTCCTGGGCTTAGGCGATTCTCTTGTCTCAGCCTCCCGAGTGCTGGGACTATAGGTGCCTGCCAGGACGCCCAGCTATTTTTTTAGTTGCAGTTAGGCCAGGGCTGGGCTTGAACCCACCACCCCCGGAATATGGGGCTGGTTCCCTACTCACTAAGCCACAGGCACTGCCCATGGCTGGTTTCTTTCTAGTGAAATTTAAGTGAAATCTTCTAAATGTTATGTTGGGAAAGGCAATTTATTTATTCTTTCCCCAGGACCTTCCTGATTTAATAAAATGAATTTGTGGGTATCTTCTGCTTTGGGTTACCCACCCCTAGGCGTCTCAAACTCCTGAGCTCAAGAGATTGGGCTGCCTTGGCTTCCCAGTGTGCTAGGATCACAGCTGTGAGCCACTACACCTGCCCTGATAAGTTCTCATGTTGAAAACAAAGGTCATGATACATATTTCAAACATGTAAACATGATACATCATGTTTTACATAACATGTATATATGTGTGAGTGTGTGTTATTTGTCAATTCAATAGCGTTTTTTAAAAAGACGGATACAAAAGTGGGAATGGTCTGGGGATAAAATGGAGTGGCTTGATTTAGCCAGTAGATTGGCAGAAGGAAAACCTGTGGTCAAGGTTAGCATCTGAGTTTAATAAACTCGAATGAGCCCAAGTTACACGATGTTACATTAGTGGGGATAGTGGGATTTAGTGTGGTCCTTACATTCAAGGACATGGGTTTACGATAGAAAATAGTATGCAAAGAGAAACATGATTGTAGAAATGTTTAGAAAGAGAGGCAGCCTAGTGCAGCAGTTAACATCACAGACTCTAGCTTCAAACTTCCTGAGACTAAATCCCAGCTCTGCCTCTTTAAGCTGGGTGTCCACCCACCTTGACTTCACCTTTTGTGCTTCACCTTTCACTTTTCCCACCTGTGGAATTGGATAATAGCAGCACCTTCACCATAGACTCTCCTTGAGGATGAAGTAAGTTAATGTAGACAAACTATTTAGAAAGGTGGGCAAACAATTTCTGTAAATGCTCCCCAGGAAAGAAAGGGTCAGAATGGCAAATATTCGAGGCTTTGGGGAACACATTCTCTATTTCATAATTACTCAATTCTGCTCATGTGGCACAAAAGCCTCCATGGATGGATGATATGTGGATAAATGGATGCAGCTGTAGGCCAATGAAACTTTATTCATGGAAACCAAGATTTGAATTTCATGTAATTTTCACTTATCATGAAATATCATTTCTGTCTTGATTTATTTTTAACCCCTTGAAAAAGTAAAAGCCATTCCCAGCTTGAGGGCCCTACATACGAAAACAGGTGCTAGTCCATATTTGAGTTTTACAAACTAACACTGCACCTGGCTTACAGAGAGGGATGTGCCAAGGTTGGATAAACTTAAAAATACAGAGGAAACTTCTGTCAGGGAAAGCAAGCCTGTGTGAATGTGGTTCCTCTGCAGATTGGGAGGGACTTAAAGCTGAAAGCCTCACAATACAGACACCTGTGGGTGGGTACCCCAGGGCAGGAGATACCAAAGGATTCATTTTATCAGGTCAGCGTGGACCTTGGGAAAGAATAAATAAATGTCAGCATGGACCTTGGGAAAGAATAAATAAATTACCTTCCCCAACATACAATTTAGAATATTTCACTTAGAAGAATCTAGATTCCTGCTGTTTTGTGATCCACATGGTCAGCATTCCTACGTGGCTACCACAGGTTGGAACTGAAAAGCAGGAAGCCCCTTTAGGGAGGTGGGGCAGGGTCACCCAGTTCACCAGAACCCCCACCACCACCACTCTGCCCCACCATCTCTACTGTCCAACAACTTTACCTTACTCATTCACCGGACCCTGGGGGACAAAGAAGATGTTCAGAATACTGAACAACTGGTCATTTGCTGATCGGTCCTAATCTGACCAGTCACAGGGACCCCAGCTGGGAGTGGCTGATGCAATCCACTGCTCCTGTATGCATTTGAGAATTGATTTTTTTTTTTTTGTAGTTTTTGGCCAGGGCTGGGTTTGAACCCGCCACCTCTGGTATATGGGGCCAGTGCCCTACTCCTTGAGCCATAGGCGCCACCTTCCTGTATGCATTTGACTTTCTAAATTGTACTTAATCATAAGCATGTCTCATATTGATAATAATAACTTTAAAAACACACCATAGCCATGACTCAGGGGTATAGTGAAGACTCAGGGGAGCCCAGGACAGCTGTGGGGAGGAAGCCAGCGCTGTGACCTCCACATTCATGCAACCTCAGCACAGGCACCTGACTAGAGGGACCTGGAGATATAGGCTCTACTTTCCTGAACCGCTAATGATGGCACCTACCAGGCAGGAGACAGAAGTGATAGCATACGTGCTCAGAAGGACAACAGTGACCACCTGGGCTCTTCCCAGGAGGTGACTCTGAGCTGCCTCCATGTCCACCACGGGTCGGTACGGTCGCCAAAAAGATGGCGCTGTGAGAACATCTGCCTACGAGCTCAGGTGGGGAAGGTGTCCTCTGGATTCTGAAAATGAACGCTGTGCCTCCGCGTTTATTTCAATCTGTTAGTTTTTTCAAGGAGAGAGAACAGATGACCTTGGAGAAGGAGATGGCAGGGGGCAAACTCCACTCACTGCAGTGTGGCTGGAATAAAGGGGAGAAAGAGAGCAGGGGTAGGAGATGAGGGCAGTGGAGAACGTTTAAGGGCTTTATCATTCATGGGGTCAAAATAAAATTAGATTGAATTAAACATTTTTAAGTTTCTATATTGTACATCACATGTACAACATGTGAGTTCGGACAGTCCACACTCCTTGGTCACCGCGGACATATGCATGTATGTACGTACACCGTGGACAACGTTATATTCAGTGAAATAAGCCAGCGCAGGAAGACAAATGCCCCACCATCTCAATGATGTACCAGACCTAAAAATGTGGAACTCACAGAAGTAGAGAGAGAGAGAGACAGGTGGCTACCGGGGGTAGCGATGGGCAGGACTGGGAGGTGTTGGTCAAGGGAAAAAAGTTTAAGTAGAAAGGAGAGTGAGTTTCTTAAAAAAAAAAAAAAAGTTTATTTTTATGGCCAGGCGCTGTGGCTTACACCTGTACTCCTAGGACTTTGGAGGCTGAGGAGTGTGGACTGTCTGAGCTCACATGTTTGAGACCAGCCTGAGCAAGAGCGAGACCCCGTCTCTAAAAAAATAGCTGGGCACTGTGGTGGGCGACTGTAGTCCCAGCTACTCGGGAGGCTGAGGCAAGAGGATCACTTGAACCCAAGAGTTTGAGGTTGCTCTGGGCTATGATCCCACGGCACTCTACCAAGGGTGACCAAGTGAGACTCTTGTCTCAAAAAAAAATTATTTTTTTTTAAAACTTAAGATTAATATGAGGGTACACACAGTTAGGCCACGTTGTTTGGATTTGTAAGGTAAAGTTTGAGTTGTAGCTGTGTCCTTCACCAGGGAAGCGTGCTGTTGTGCTTGTGCATTGTTCCCATTGGGTGGGAAGTTGTGAGCCCCCTTTTCTTTCCTCCCCCTCTTGAATTTATTAATTAATTTATTTATTGAGATGAGAGTCTCACTTTGTTGCACTTGGTAGAGTGCTGTGGCATCATAGCTCATGGCCACCTCAAACTCTTGGGCTCAAGCCATTTTCTTGCCTCAACCTCCCAAGTAGCTGGGACTACAGGCATCCACCACAACACCTGGCTGTTTATTTATTTATTTATTTTGCGACAGAGTCTCACTATGTTGCCCTAGGTAGAGTGTGTGGCATCGCAGCTCATAGCAATCTTCAACTCCTGGGCTTGGGAGATTCTCTTGCCTCAGCCTCCAGAGTAGCAGGGAGTACAGGCTCCTGCCACAATGCTTTGCTATTTTTTCTGTTGTTCGAGTTTGGCTGGGGCCAGGTTTGAATCTGCCACCCTCGGTATATGGGGCTGGCGCCCTACCCACTGAGCCACAGGTGCCACCCTATTGAGAGAGAGTCTCACTGTGTCACCCTTGGTAGAGTGCTGTGGCATCACAGCTCACAGCAACCTCAAACTCTTGGGCTTAAGCAATTCTCTTGCCTCAACCTCCCAAGTAGCTGGGACTACAGGTACCTGCCACAGCACCCGGCTCTTTTTCTTTTGTTGTCATTATTGTTGTTTGGGAAGCCTG
>CAUYTI010151227.1:0-37290 GCA_963575145.1 Galago senegalensis
CACCCGCCACAATGCCTGGCTATTTTTTGGTTGCAGTTGTCACTATTGTTTTACAGCCCTGGGCTGGGCTCAAACCCACCACCCTCAGTGTATGTGGCCAGCACCCTTACTCATTGAACTACTGGCATGGAGCTGATAAACTTTAAATCAATGATATGAATCAAAATGAAATGACTTTTTATACTGTAAAGATGGTGACCTTGTAGAATTTGTGTTAACTATCTCTAGAAACTTTGGCTCTCCCAATTTAAATATCCTGATTCCTAGAAGAGAAATGCTTCTACAAAATGCCTCAGTAAAATTTCATTTAACATGGGCTGTGACTGCCATATCATTTCGTGGTCCAACAGGCTAACAAAGGAGTTTATATACTGTCTGGAAAAATTAATTTTAATTACCACAGAAAACTAGGGTTGCTCATATATAAGAACAGAAATGTGTATGTTTGGAACACATGGAATCTACTGGACAGTCTTTCAGTACTTTTATGTATGATAATGACTGTCAGTAGACACTAAAACCATTATCATCCCTGAAGACAGGGTAAATAAGAGCACATATTCTTCTGGAATAGGAGTCTATGTTACCAAACCAGAAAAACAACCTAGACTAAATTCAGAGGGTGAGGAGAATCAAAAATGGCTTATGAAGGAGGATGATAAAACATTAATTGCAATCATAAGGATGACAACCATAGTGAACACTGTAGCCAATTCTCTAAGTTCCTTGTATCAGTTTTCTAGGAAATCACAGTTGACCACGCTCCTTGAGGAAAAAAAGAGATTTTTCAAGGGGAAAAGAATGAGTTACCATATTAAAGTCTGGGAACCTAGATCCTTTTTTTTTTTTTTTTTTTTTGAGCTGTTTCATATATTTTTTTTTAATTATATAACTTTTTTTTATTTTTTTTTATTTTTTAATTGAATGTTAACTATGTACATTAATGCACTCTTGAACCAGCACCTGGAGGAGAGCTACTCAAGAATCACCAATACTTTTCTGCTGTTACACTAGTGAGATATAAACTTCTACTCTATTCAAGCTCCTATATTCCTTTGAGTCTATTTGTCACAGCAGTCTGGCCTATTCTGATTAATGTAAGAAGAAACCAACAGCCAGATTCAGCAGCTCACACCTGTAATCCCAGTGCTTTGAGAGACTGAGCTGGGAAGCTCACTTGAGGCCAGGAGTTGGAGATCAGTCTGGCCAACATAGTGAGACTCCATTGCTATAAAAAAATTAAAAATTAACTAGATATGGCAGTTCATACCTGTAGTCCCAGCTACTCAGGAAGCTGAAGCAGGAGGTTCCCTTGAGGTCAAGAGTTCAAGCTTGAAATGAGCAATGGAGCCTCTGCATTCCAACTGGGTGACAGAGCCAGACCTTAAAAAATAATAAGTGTGGGGGAAAATAAATGAAAACTATAATGATTTTAATCATTTCTTCTAAACAAGGCTCACATGAAAATATCCTCATTTTTGTCTTCGGATTGTCAAAGATATAAGATAGGATCTCATGAAAATATTCAACACAATGGATTAAACCAAGTTAGCAGCTAGTGTGTCTATCTAGACTTCAGACAATATCAATATTTCCTAACCACCCTTCAGCCTACCTTTCAGAGCAGAGCCTCTTTCTTACCAGGCTTTTCCCTCATGCATCAAATCAGAATATGGGACTTGCCTCTCATTAGCATGTTGCCTCCTAAGTCTGTATCAATGAAAGTAATTTTGATTATTCTAAAAGCACCTATATAGCAAGACTATCTTGTTGAAAGTTGTGTTCAAATTTGGATACTCTGTCATGTGCTCTTGTACTGATAACACATATTACATCAAAATTATATAAATATGTGTACTTATATTCTTTACACTGTGGGAAATTATTATATTGTAGAAGTTCAGTCTAAAATATTTTGTGAATCAAATCAAACTGTAAGAAATTGAAAAGAAAGGTTACAGATAGAAGTAAATACTTAAAATTTGCAGCCCAAACCCTCAGAACAAGAGGAACAATAACACACAGAAGAAATTTTTTATTATATGCATGGTTTTGGAGAAGGGGAGGATTGCTTTGGCTGAAGGAAATGGTTACTAGACCACAGCAGAACCAAATATGGGATGATGCTTGAAACAAAACTCACAGAAGTTATGTTTAAATTAAGCCATTAGTTTCCTTTTCAGCCAATGAGTAAATATGAGACAGGATCATTTGTCTCTGGAAGAGACAGAAGAGTCTGCTACAGAAAAAAAAAAAAAATTATAAGAGTAATAATTATAGAAAATGTCAAAGCAATAAATTCTACCAGCTGTGTGTACAAACCACAGAAAAAAACAGAAGTTTACAACACAGGACAGAAAGAAGTTTAATAACAAAATAAAGATACCATGTGATGCCTGTGATAAGGTGGGAGTATCACTTTGGAAGAAAGCTATCATCTCTAGATAAAAATTTGAAACAATTTTAAGAAACAAGAGTCTGATCTAAAAGGACACTTTCACTAAAGCATGACAAAAAGTATAATAAAATAAACATTTTTGTTAATATATTTATGAAGTATTTGAACACATTTTCAGTAATTCCTTTTAACCTAATAAGTCTTGCATGGCTATCTTACATTATTATGATATATGTACATTAATAATGGAAAGACCAGAGGACAATTAACAACAAGTCAGATGGGTAGAAACAAAGTTTCTTAAATCCATTGCTTGGTTATCTTTTCAGTTCTGTCACTTAGCTTCTATTTTTCATTCTGCTATTATGTGAAATGTATCTTTTGGTGGTTTGATTTCTTTTTCTTTTTAAAATAAAGTCTTCTTCCCAGCTGGGGGGGGAAAAAAACAACAGGACAACTTGTGTCAATTTCCCAAACAAAATAGGTAGATTTGATGATACTTTAATCTAAATGTCTATAATATAGTTTGATCAATAAAATGTTTCTCATTATTTTCAAGAATAACTAACACAGGAAAATGGCTATTATTAAGAAAAACAGGGGCTTGGCACCCATAGCTCAGTGGTTAGGCTGCCAGCCACATAGATTGTGGCTGGTGGGTTCAAACCTGCCCAGGGCCTGCTAAACAACAATGACAACTACAACAATAGAAAAATAACAAACAAAAGAAAATAGCTGGGCATTATAGCAGGTGCCTGTAGTCCCAGCTACTTGGGAGGCTGAGGCAAGAGAATCATTTAAGCCCAAGAGTTTAAGGTTGCTGTGAGCTGTAAAGCCATGGCACTCTACTGAAACAAAGTGAGACTCTGTCTCAAAAAAAAAAAAAAAAAAAAGAAAGAAAGAAAGAAAAGAAAAGAAAAATAGGACAATTGCCCTAATAGATACTTATAAATGATTATAAAGCTGAACAAAACATTAAAATATATTCACACTTCTACTAAAACAAACTGTGGAAAAATTAACTAGACAGAAACAGAATCTAATTTATGTTCAGGTTAATGAAATTGAGAAATTTGTTTTCCATATTTTTAGGAAGCAGTTAACCCTTGAGAAAAATTTTCCATGGGAAATAGAAACATCCTTCCAAAAAGCTTTCATGTTCAGGTTATATTCTCTAGTTCTCTATGACACAGAAGGGCCCACTCCACTTTTCACAGTTAATCCAGGCTTGTCAGAGAAAGGGCAGTAGTAGCCCATGGGGATTAGAGGTCAGTGGAGTGTAACAGGTCAGGAGACAAGACTTTAGGGATACACTTCATCATCAAGGCACCTATATGTGGAAGGAAAGGAAAAGCAGCATGGTAGTGGGGAGAGTGGGTAAGAGAGGTGATCCTCATGTGAGAGTCTGGAGAGAAGAAAATATTTTAAAAGAATTTAAATCATTTTTGGGTGGTGTTAGATATGTAATCCCAATTTTATATTTCTCAATAGACTACACTAAAGATTTGTATTTACTTTTAATTATGTATTAGGCAACTTACACTATCTTCTTTAAAATAATGCCACACTGGGATGACTTTCAAGGACAGACCAAGTTATTGTACTTCTAGGTTGGTTAAATCAAGAACAGTGCATAATAAAAGTAATGCTTTAATTCAGTGGAGTAAAAGAAATTTACTAGAAATTGTGTTGGGTCAATTGGTTAATTACTTGGAAAGTTAAGACAGCCCAGACATAAATATGTGAATAGACGGTACTGAGATATAGAAGAGAAGTTCAAGTGTAATATAAGAAGGAGCTAAAAATAAACAAAGAATGTAAATAAATATCTCCTTTATTAAAAATATGGTGGAATAATTTTAAATAACAAAACTAAAGAAAAACTATAGATAAAAACATTATGTTAAACTATATTTTTAAAAACACTTTGTATTTCAAAATATTCATAAATGCAACATAAATTTTTACACAAAAAATTAAGATTTATTAAGCATCCTAGTTTTGTAAAAAATCTTTAAAACAGGATATATAAAAGTTAAATGAGTAAAGGACATTATGTTAGTTTTCTAATGCTACCACAACAAATTAGCACAAAATTAGTAACTTAAAATAGGCATCTTAACAGTTTTCTAGGTCAGAAGTCTGGGAAAGACTGAGCTAGGCTTTCTGCTGAGGGTCTCACAAGACTGACATCAGGGGGCCAGCTGGAATTGCAGTTCTCATCTGGGGCCTGGGATCCTCTTCCAAGTTTGCTGGCTATTGGCAGAATTGTCCTTTATTTTCTTGTATCACTTAAGTCCCTGTTGTTGGGCTGACCATAGCTGGGAGTCACTCTTAGCTCCTAGAGGCTCACAGGTCCTTGCCACATGAACCTCTCTATCTTCATAGTCAGTAACAGAGAATCTCCCTCAAGTCCAATATCCCTCTTGAGGGAGAGTTAGGTCTTTTTTAAGGGCTTACCTGATTAGGTGATGCTCATCCATAATCATCTCCCTTTCTTAAGCTCAACTGCAGTCAACAAATAATAATCACATAACAGCTTCGTCATATTGGCAGGTTCCATCCACACTTAAGGGAGGGAAGGGAATTGGTCCACATAACTCACATCCCTAATGCAAACTAAGAAATTTTGTTTGTAACAAATCTATCCTTAAAGAATGTGAAAGGAAGATCTCCAAACAGAAAGGAAATGATAATAGAAGGTTTGGAATTTCAGAAAATACATTATCCCCTTTCTTAGGTACCCAGAAGTTTCATCCCATCACAGTATCAGCTCAAGTTTAAATCTTACCTAAATCTTGTAGCTCAAAGTCCAAATTCTCCTCAATTTCATACCAAATTACAGGACCCAGAGGTGTGAGAATCAGAAACTTGACAGAATGTCTATTTTTTATCCACTGAAGGAATCATGAGATGGCTGTATTAGTTAATATCTTACCCAAGGGATGAAGACTGTAAAAGTTATAAAATTCCCAGAGAAATGTATAGGAAAGCACAGGGACCTGATGACATTTACAATCATTTAAATGGACTTAGAAGGACTAAGTGCTAGTTATTTTTTAATCCATAGCTAACTTCACTGGCAGGACACTGAGAAGGCCCAGCTAAGAGGATAGCCAATCCTACCTGAAAGACTCCTTCGCTGACACTGAAAAAGTTAAAACAAGTCATTATTAGTACATCTTCTATATTTTACCAAACAGTTTACATACTTGCACAGTATACACTAGAATACTTTCTAAAATCCATTTCATCTCCAGTTTATTTATTTTAATTTAATTTAATTTTATTTATTTATTTATTTTTGAGACAGAGTCTCACTATGTTGCCCTCAGTAGAGTACGATGGTGTCACAGCTCACAGCAACCTCAAACTCTTTGGCTTAAACGATTCTTATGCCTCAGCCTCCCTGTAGCTGGGACTACGGGTGCTTGCCACAACACCTGGCTATTTTTGTTGTTGTTGTTGTTGTAATTGTCATTGTTATTTTAGCAGGCCCAGGCCAGGTTCAAACCCGCCAGTCCCACTGTATGTGGCTGGTGCCCTAACCACTGAGCTATGGGTGCCAAGTCATCTACGTGTTGATTTTGCTGCCCAACTCTCTTACCCTCTTCTCTTTCCTTCTGTACTCTCTTCTCCATGTCTAGAGTTTTTTAGCCAACTCCACCCCAACCCTTCAGGCTTCCAATCAAAACCCCAGTTTTCTGGGTGGTGCCTATGGCTCAAGGGAGTAGGACACCCAGGTCAAAAAAAAACCAAAAACAAAAAACAGTTCTCTGATGGTCATTCAGGTTTACTGCCCTGTCAAAATATCTAATCCTCTCAGGGTACTCACGATTAGCTAGCTTCAGCTCCTGGTGGAAAACTATCCTATATCCTCCCATCTCCCTGTCTCTGTAGCACACGGGAAGGTTGGAAGTGATTTATCCCCCACTAAGGTCGGGAGGAGCTCAGCCTCAGCTCCTAGACAGAAGTATAAAGTCCATCTTTGGCTCTCCTGCTTTCATGGAGCACTTCTATTTCTTTTCTTCCCACCTGTGATCTCGTTTTTGTTAGAGCTTCTTTATCCCCCCACCATGGGAGCCTCTGGTTATATAAATGTCCCCAGCAAATGCTTCTCTTTCTTCCATTGTAGTCCCCAGAAATTTTATGTTTTTGAACCAGTTTTTAGGTCAACTTGTTGCTTTGATATTCTTGCAGAAGTAAGAGAGCAAGCTCTTATAGTCACGTTTTTATTAAAATTGAGATTTTCATTTACATTACAAATAAGGCAAAAGTGAAACTCCAGAAACGTACATCAGAACTTCACACATTTGTCAATCATGCTGATTTCCATATTGTAAACACCACCACTTCAATTTATTTCAAGTTACCAAGCTGACATCACTGAATACAGAGTTGGGAAGAGAAGTACAGTAGTTCACCCTTGTATATACAGGAATTTCCAATGCATACCTACAACAGATGCAAATAAGCTCAAGAGCAGGTGTAACAGTAACATATAATACTCTTGACTGTACATATCTAAGACATATAATGTGATGTTTTGACATACATGTACATGGTGAAATGATTACTATAATTAAACAAATTAACATGTCCATCACTTGACTTAGTTTTCATGGGTATGTGTGTGTGTGCTAAGAATATACTCCCTTAGCAAATTTCCAAGATACAAAAAAAATTATTAAAATTATTAAGTATTGTGCTTGCTTCAGCAGAACATATATTAAAATTATTAAGTATAGTCTCTATGCTATACATTATATCTAGTATTTCTTACTTTTGTTTTTAACATTAGCTGCAAGTTTATTTAATTTTCAATAATGGCTTTGTTTAACAACTCAACTGAAAATTTAATAAAACAATCAGCTCCCAAAAAGATGAGAGCTGGCTGCAGTGCACCACTACAGATGTGAATAAAATTCTGTCTTCTTTGGTGTGTATATCCTCTTCTAACACCTCCATGAACTATTAAGTTTCAGCTGCCACACACAGCTATAGCTGACATTTCCCTCTTTGTTTCTGATATCCATGAATCTCTCTTCTTGAATGTTTAGTTTTTTTATGCATTTTTATTCTGATAACCTCCTAGCATTTTATGTGCTTGGCATAGGTAAAGGAACTTCTCTAGAGATCCCATATTGCAATATTGATGGGTAGCCTGAATTTCTTGCTACCACTTGTTACCACTCATGCCCTATTCCAAGCTTAAGTTGTTTTATTCCTCATCCTAGAGCTTTATTTACCAGCACTACAGATAGAAATTATTGGTGTTTTCTGACCTGGCCTCATGACTGGTGGCAGACTTTAGGATATCACACATCTTTCTAAGAACAGCTAATCAGGTGTTGGCCCTGACAGCAAGTGGGACATCCCGGGAGAAGGAATACAGTTGGAAGTTAGGTTTGTTTTTACAAAATAAAATGCTTTTATTTGGTCCCCCAGAGCCTGAGTCTGGAAACCACCAATGGAGAACCATATAATACAGGGATGGGCATTGACAATTGATAAAATACTCTGTGTCAGAGGAGCTGGCCATATTTACATGGATAAAAATATTGATAGCTCAGAGTAAAAGGAGACAGCCTAAAAGGAAGAGGAGAATGCTCTCTAGGTATAAAAATCCCACAGGCCCCACAGGACATGAGGGTTAAAGTCTGAGGGCTAGATGGGGGTGGGAGGGCAGTGAGGACCAGCTGGGAGACCCAGGGATCTGGTTTCCAAAAAGGCTGGGAGTGACACTGGGCCCGTGGGCAGCTCAGCTCCCTGGGCTTCTGATGGGGATGCGGGAAGGTGGATTTAATAAAGGATCTAGTTACACAGCTATGATCATCAGTGTGTAGGCAAACAATAAGGGCAGAGAGGTAACTTGGGCTGAAGAAAGCAGGTAACAGGAACCCTGTTGCCACCCTCAAGCCCAAAGGGATGAGGGCAAAGAGTGATAAATGGACCCTGGAGACAGAGAGTACTGTGTAGAGAGGGCCACCTGACAAGACATGTGACCTTCTGGTTGAGTGAAACTGCCAGCCTTCCATGACATGCACAGAGATGGAGTATAGGGGAAATAGCCCACTTTCCTTCCTTACTCCAGTCCCCTGATTATGTTCTACAAGTGTCAAATCAAACCAGAAGCCAGATGGTAATTCTATATGGGGAAGCTGCTGGGAGAGCAGACCAAGCAGAGAAGGATGGGGAATAAGAATAATAATGCAAACGCAAATGCAGGAGCTGTGGCAGGGCATGGGGCAAGGCTTGGTAACTGGAAAAGTGAGGTCCCAAAACGGAGGGAGAGAGTCCGGAGACTGGAAACCCAGATCAGTCACTCGAGTGTTTTCCCTACTTTCTGAAGCTCACAATAAAAGTGATTTGGGAAGGAAGCTTTGGCTAAATGTCAGGACTGTGTATATGAAGCTAACAAAAAAAAGCTAATCAGCAACAACAATGCAGATTTCCATCTCCTTGGACTGGTCCTGGAAATGGAGTGGGGAAAGGAAGATCTAAGCAGGCCCATATTCAATTATCCCGTTTGAATGATGGAAGTGGCAAAGACTAGCCCAGTGGCTCTGAGAGGCAGTGTTGCATAAAGGTTAAGCATGATCCTCTGGACCAGACTGCCTGTGTTTGAATCATGGCTTCTCCATATGCTAATGATGGAACAGCACACAAGTATTAACTCCTCTGCACTGGTTTCCTCATCTGCAAGTACAAATGACGATTATCATAATACCTCCTCACAGGATTGTTGTAAGGCCTTGGTAATGCAATATTTATAAAATACTTAGACAAGTACTTGGCTAGTAGAAAAATATAATAGATGGTATTATATTATTATTGCTGGAGGGCAACCTGATAATGTGTCTGCATTTTTTACCAGCCTGACAGAAAAAGAATCCCCACTGACTGGAAACTGGTCCTAGTTCCAAAAGCAAATAACAGAAGCCAAGCGTTCTTTTATACTGGATTAGATGAAAGGAAAGAGTGAAGGAAGGGGGATTGGACCAGCAGGCATTTTGTACTAGAGTTCTTTTTTTTTTTTTTTTTTTTTTTTTAGACAGAGCCTCAAGCTATCCCCCTGGGTAGAGTACCGTGGCATCACAGCTCACAGCAACCTCTCACTCCTGGGCTCAAACAATTCTCTTGCCTCAGCCTCCCAAGTAGCTGAGACCACAGGCACCCGCCACAATGCCCAGCTATTTTTTGGTTGCAGCTGTCATTGGTGTTTTGGTGGGCCCGGGCTGGATTTGAACCCACCACCTTAGGTGTATGTGGCTGGCACCTTAGCCATTTGAGCCACAGCTGTGGAGCCCTAGAGTTCTATCATTCCTTTAGACCCCTTGAGTAAATGAATTAGCTGCTGGATAATTGAGGAGGCATTCTAATACATTTCTCCTTCCTCCATACCTGTTTACTTTTCACCTACTAGTATACCACAAAATCTTTGGATTGACATAAGAGGTGTCAGTAATGGGCCTGGTGTCATCATTCCTTTTCACTGATTAGAGGCAGGATCAAGACACAGCTGGATTATAAGGACGCCTCTGAGTGGGCCCCACCATGTGAGATCTCTCTCTTGGATTTCCCAACAGGGAAACACACAAAGGTGCTGACATTTATATCTGCTTACTTCCTGCAATGCCTGGGACACCCCTGGTTTAAGATCCATGACCTCATTGTGTCTTGTGGTGTCTGCCCACCCCACTCAGGCCACATCTTACTGCTGATCCCATCTTCTCCCTTGAGATCAGGGCGACTTTGTACAGGCGAGGGCAAGGCACCCTGAAAGATGTGCACATGTACAAAGGGACTTCTGCAACTACTTTCCTTTCCCAAAACTCTGACATTTAAATCTAACACTCAACTCTAACACCCAAATAAAGACATTGATGATAAAGAGACTTTACAAACGTTATTTTCAAGGATACAAATGTTTCCTTTTTCAGCCAATGAGGAGTAGATGTGAGGCGGTATCACTTGTCTCAGGCAGACTAAGTCATTCAGAAGAGAAACAAGAAGCATAGAGTGTGCAGCACTAGGGGAGAAATACAGTGTAAAATAAACGTATCAGGAAATGTGTAGAGTCATCTGTAGGAAATCACAAACTTCTGTGAGGCCATATAGTAAAACAGTTAATGGAAAGAGGTGCCATAAACTAAGATTTGAAGGAACAGTCAATTTCCATTGGACATTGAAAAGTTGACATTGTGAATATAAAGAACTAGCAGCAGGATATGTGGGCAAGAATAACTCAGATTTGTTTGTTTTCCTGTCACTATCCTTATCATTTCATATTATAATTAGCTTCATAATACACTTACTTTTAATTTTTCTCTTTTTTTTCTAAGAACTTTTCTTGTTATGTGGAAGCAAAAAAGAAGTCTCACTCTGTCTCCCTGGGCAGAATGCCATGGTGTCACTGTAGGTCACAGCAACCTTGGGCTCAAGAGATTCTTCTGCCTCACCCTCACAAGTAGCTAGGACTACAGGCACCTGCCACAGTACCCAGCTAGTTTTTCTATTTTTAATAAGAGACAGGATCTCACTCTTGCTCAGGCTGGTCTCAAACTTCTGAGCTCAAGCAATACATCCCTTCAGGCTTCCAGAGTGCTAGGATTACAGGCATGAGCCACAGAACTATTTTGTAGCTTCAGGATCAGGGAAACAAGGGAAAGAGGGTCATTCCAATACTATGTAAAAGCCTAGCCCACACTCCTAATCTTTTTAGTACCCGTACAACCATCAGCCACAAGGTGGATGACAAAGAGTGCTTGTCCAAGAGTGTTTCTTCTCTTAGGAGTAGAGAACTTGTGGCCTTCAGATTTCAAGATTGTTCTTTTTTAGCACCAAAGGAGGCAAGACAAGCTTTATCTTTCTCTGTTGCACCACTTTTAATAAAAGCATTTGTTACATAAACTGTGGATTCCATCAAAAGCCTGCATTTAAGGACCTAGAAGGTCACATGTGGCCTTAAGGTCATAGGTTACTCACCCTTTAGACCCATGAAAAAAATAGAAAATTTAATAGAGATTCATATGAGAATATAGATAAATAGAGCTCTATAAATTTTATTCTTAGATAGGTTTCTAGATTAACTTTTAATTTTTTACAGCTATTAATATGTATTAACATTCAACAAACTGCTCATATTTAGTGTATAATTTCATGAACTTTGACAAATGCGTGCACCCATGAGACCTTCACTACAGTCAAAATAATGAATATATGCACCATCCCTAAAATTTCCCTGTGGCCCTTTGTAGACCATCCCCACACCCCAGCTCACAAGCAATCACTAAACTGCTTTGGGTTGCTGTACATACATTGGCATTTTCTAAAATGTTATATAAATGAAATCATGTAATAAGAACTCTTTTACTGACTTCTTTTCATTCATCATAATTATTTTAAGTTTATCTATTTATTCCTTTTTATTGTTTTCTAGTATCTTATTGTATTGACATACCACTATTTCTTTATCCATTCACTTGTTGATGAACACTTGGGTTGCTTCCAGCTTTTGGCTACTACAAATAGTTTTATATAAACATTTTGTACAAGTTTTTGTATATATATTTCCTTTACTCTCGGCAAAATACCAAGAAGTAGAATGCTTGAATCAGATGCCATGTTTTGTTTATCTTTATAAGAATCTGACAATTTTCCAAAGTAATTGGACCATATTATATTCCCACCAGAAGAATAACCTACCATCACTGGGGCACCATCAGTAACTACACCAGATATGTTGACAATGGACAAAGAAAATTGCTTTAACATATTTTCTATTACTTCCTGTAAATCTCTTGATTTAGTTTTGTCTTTTAATGGCACTTCAGTGACACTCTAGTAATAATCAATACCTCTAATAAAAATGGCAAGTTGAGTAGTATTTATGTCATCCATCGCCAAAGCATAATTTAAATTAGTAGCTTCACTCTCTTTCAATAGATTTTCTAATTTCTTTCATTCACCTGGCTATACAGTCTGGTGAGACAAACTGATTTTAGAAATATCACCCTTTTTTAGGGAAAATTATGTCTGCCATGCTTTCTATACATTGCTCAATAAAATCACCATCAGTAAATGATTTTAAATATGCTACCACATAACCAGTTTTTACAATGGAATCAAGTTGTAACTTTTTAAGAAAATTTTTATTGAGAAGACAGACTTTTTCCGGCTCTGCCAATTTGTCCTTATGACAGAATGCTTTATACATGTTGAATTTGGCAGCATGTTTTTGCACATAATACCCTTTCAAATTACAGTCTTTGATAACTTGCACAAATTTCCTATAAATTAAGCAGAATGTCTTACTATTTGCCTTGACAAAGAAGTAGTTGTCTATCAACTTCTCATTAAACAATCTTTCTTAATGAAAATAAGAAAAAAGAAAAAGCTGTAATTTTTCTTTTAGGGGGGTTTGTGTTCTTTTGATATGTTGGGATTTAAAGATAGGGATTTAATAATAGACAAGGGATACTTACTTTTATAATAAAAATTAATTGACAGGAAAATATAAAGCAAGGTTTGGGCCCTTCCACATCTTGGCTGCCAATGCAGGAGAAGGGTCAATTGTAAAACTCAGCAGCCCCACCAAGGTGTGGAGGTACACTTAATAATAGATTACAAATGCTTACCTGACTTTTAAATAACATGAAACGCCTAACGGTGCAATGGTGGTTTGGAATATTATTGGTAATCACTGCCTTGCCAAGTTCCACAAGCACATGTAACATCTGATGGTAGAGTCTGGGTTTTTGGTGTACCCATCACTCAAGTAGTGTACTTTATACCCCACACGTAATTTTTTTTTTTTTTTTTTGGAGACAGAATCTTACTATGTTGCCCTCAGTAGAATGCCATGGCATCAACAGCGCACAGCAACCTCATACTCTTTGGCTAAAGTGATTCTCTTATCTCAGCCTCCCAAGCGGCTGGGACTACAGGTGCCTGCCACAACACCTGGCTATTTTTTGTTGCAGTTGTCATTGTTGTTTAGCTGGCCCAGGCCAGTTTCAAATCCACCACCCTTGGTGTATGTGGCTGGCACCATAACCACTGTACTACAGGAGCCAAGCCAAATCACAGGTAATATTTTATCCTTAACTCCCTCCTACCCTCCTTGTGAGTCTCCAATGTCTATTATGCCACTCTGAGTGCCCTTGTGAAGCAATAGTTTAATTCTCATTTATAAATGAGAACATGCAGCATTTATTTTTCTATTTCTGAGTTACTTCACTTAGGTTAAGGTCCTCCAATTCTATCCAAGTTGCTGCAAAAGATATTAGCTCATTCTTTTTTTTGAGTAGTTCTCCATAGTAAGGAGAGTATATACCACATTTTCTTTTCTTTATCTATTCATCAGTTGAAGCACTGAAGTTAATGCCACATCTTTGCAATTGTGAATTGTGCCATGATAAATAGGCATGCAAGTGTGTTTTTGATATGATTTCTTTTCTTCTGGGTAGATACCCAGTAGTGGGATAATAGGATTGAAGGGTGGATCTACTTGCAGTTCTTTGAGAATATTCAAAGTTCTCTCTCCTAGCTATTTAAAAATAAACAATAAATTATTGTTAATTGTAGTCAACCTACAGCACTATAAAACACTAGACTAAATTTTTCCTATCTACCTATCCTTTTGTATCCATTAACTGCACTAGGTTTTGAGGGGAGTGGGCCTTGGAAGGCAGTGAAGCCAGAAGTCTGGTAATAACCACCTGTAGGGTGTCCACCTGGGCCAAATGCAATAGCAGGAGGTCCTTCCAGCTGTTCCAACTCTTAGCATGTGACCACCCCAGCTCTGTCACAGCCACCAATAGCCACACATCACTGTCAAAGCAGATGAGCTCATCCTTGCTGTACATTTGTCCAGCCACACTAGCTTGTCCTGCTGGTGAAGTAGCACATGCCATTAAACTGGTACATGAAATCCTGGGCTGCAGAGCCAGGCTGCTTAGGTTTAGTTCAGTCCTGCATCCCAACCCACTTGGGGGTAAGGGAAAAATAACAACACCTCTGGGAGAACAAGGTGGGAGAATTCCTTGAGCTTAGGAGTTCAAGACTAGCCTGAGCAAGAGCAAGACCTATTTATGTGTGTATGTATATATGTATATGTATATGTGTATGTGTGTATATATATATATATATTTGTACCGCCAAGTGACTGAAAAAGATTTGCCCTCTACCATCAGAATTTTATTCCCAGGAAGAACTTCTCTGCTTCAAATCCTGCATTGTACATTTATTGGGGAAAATCTAATGTCAAACAAGAAAAATCATGGAACAATAAGTGGTAGTAAAGAAACAAAATTATCAGTATTTGCATATGAAAATATATGAATAAAGAAAATCCAAAATAATCTATTACTAAATGAGTTTAAAGTAATATTTTAGTGAATAGCTGGATACAAGATCTATTTCTTTTCTTTTCTTTTCTTTTCTTTTTTTTTTTTTGAAACAGAGTCTCACTCCATCACCCTTGGTAGACTGCCATGGCATCATAGCTCACAGCAACCTCAAACTTTTGAGCTCAATCAATCCCCTTGCCTCAGCCTCCGGAGGAGCTGGGACACTCAGCTATTTTTTAGGGATAGGGTCTCATGTTGCTCAGGCTGGTCTTGAACTCCCAAGATCCATTTTATAATATTCTATAGACCAGGAATAAATTTGAAATCAAATTTTAAGTATAGCATTTATAACAGCATAAATTGAGTATCTAGGAATAAGTCTCACAAAAAATATACAAAACTTATAAAAGGAAAATGAAATATCTGGATGGAGTTGAAATACATTCTTCTTAGTAAAGTGTCACAAGAATGGGAAAATAAATATTGAGTGTATGCCATACTAATAGGAAATCAATACATAAATAATTACATGCTCATAAGAATAATAAAACACTAATATAGTCCAGTTTAGGGGTAGAGGGAAGCAGGAGTGGGCTGAGAGGAGGACGTTTGGAAGAAGGAGGGAGGGTAAGAGGTGAAATCTCACCTAATGTGCACATTGAGAGAGTGTATAACACGCCCTCTGGGAGAAAGGCTCTTCTACAAATGGAACTTTATCCTGGAAGTGAGAACAATGTAACCCAAAAATTGTACCCATGTTAATTTGATTTAATTAAAAAAATTTTTTTAAAGAAAAAAAATATTATATCTAGAAGAATTAAAAAAAATTATGAGGTACATCAAAAGAATACAAAATAAATGAAAAAATACACATGGTACATGAAGTGGAATAGTCAACATTATAAAAATATTACGTATGTTATATTAAGATGACAACTCTCCTTTATGTACTGCTGACTCCTATAACTCCCAATATGGATTTATGGGTTCTATGCATATCAATTAAAATTCTTACAGACTTCCTATTATTTTAAACTTTACAAGCTTATTCTAAAATGTTATAGAAGAACATTGGGCAGTAGAAGTGTGTTAGCCAAGCATCTCTTAAAGAAGTAAACATGATGAAAAAATTTCTCTACTAAATGTCAAGATCTCAGATAAAACTATGGTAATTAGACACTGTGTTATTGCACAGACATAGACAAATGGATGGCATAATACACATATAACCCAAAATATATTTAACCTAAATTTATGACTAAGGCAGCACTGCAGATTGGTGGGGAATAAAATGCTTTATTAATAAATGATTATCCACAGATCATTTATTAAAAAAAAACACCTACACCTGAAAGTTATGGCAGCACAATTCACAAATGCAAAGATATGGAATCAACCTAAGTGTCCATCAACTGATGAGTGAATAAAGAAAATGTGGTATACATTTGCCTCGTGGAGTACTACTCAGCCATAAAAAGGAATGAAATAAATGGATTTTGCAGCAACTTGGATGGAGTGGGAGAATATTATCCTAAGTGAAGTATCTCAGGAATAGAAAAACAATTACATGTTCTCACACACAGTTGAGAGCTATATGGTAAGTATTTGTAGTCATAAAGTGGTGTAATAGACACTGAAAACTACCAGGATAGAGGGTCATGGAGGGTAAGGGATAAATATCTACCTGTCAGGTACAATGTACACTATTCCAGTGATGGGTACACTAAAGGGCTGACTTTAGCATTATAGAATGTATCCATGTAACAAAAAACACTTGTAACCTCCAAATCTATTGAAATAAATTTTTAAAATTTAATGATTCTCTCATAAACATGTATGGCAGGAAAGAGGTTTTAGGACCTGTGTGCTAGGAACCAGGGCAGAGACCAAATATGTATTTCATTTCTTATTATATCACAATATCACTATATTGGGTTAATGATCTTGGGTTAATCAGTTGCATTAATTATGTATGTGTCATATAAAGTACTCTTTTTTCAGCCACAAATTTAGTTCTTTCAAATTATAAGGTAGGAAATAAAAAGTGTATTCACTTTTTTACTTTTGGGAAACTAATGAACAAACCAAATTAGTAGATGCATGATGTTTCTGACACAGGAAAGTGACTCCCAGTGCTGGGAGCTGCTTGAAGTCCAAGGGGGTCCTTGCACAGGAAAGAATTCAGGAGTGACCCAACAGCATAAAGTGACAGTGAGACTTGGAAAAGATAGAAAGACATAGGAGTATACTCCACAGACAGAGCAGAGGCCAGCTCTACCTGCAGAGGAGAACCAGCCAGTGCAGAGCAGAACCCCTTGCGGTTCCTGTTGCCTTTCTATTTAATCAACAGGCTAACCAAGGGGAGGAACATTCGCTGAAGGGTGCTGCTTCTCCACCATTTGGGTTCTAACTGTTGGAACTTGCCCCGCCTCCATTCTGTTTTTAGCAGTATGATTTGAAACTTTGTTAGACTTCCCGACTCAGTTAGGTAATGCTGCAGCAATGCCCAAAGTGGTACCTGTCAGTTCCCCATCTCACTTTCACTTCTATAAAAATGAGGCATATGCCAGAAGCCTGTTATTATGAACTATAAATGACCTTCATAATAAAGAGCTATACATGTTACTTTTGATGAGAGTGAGTATACTTTCTCTTTTTTATGTAACTGTCAATAAGAGAAATACATTTCTTTTTTCTCATCTGGAATTTACCTAACAATGATCTGTGAGCTCCTGATACCTCTCTCAAATTTAGGTACATCTAAGCTTTTAAAATCATGTCTGGGTGTCCTGCAAACCATCTCCTACACAAGGACTTCCCCATGAGAGTCCTGACCTGACAACCCACATGCAGTCTTACTACTGGAACAAGAGTTCTTCAAAGCAGAGGCATACATATAATATATAATCTTAAATATTCAGTCATTAAACTTTGTCAAAAATAAAAAGAAATATGTTAGATCTTTAAGTTGTTGCACTTCTCTGTTAAAATTCTCAATTTTCAGCTATTATGAAGTATCAGAATAGGAAGTTAATTCAGGTATAGCACAATTACTGCTTGAAACCTAATGCTTTTTCTCCTTCATTGTATCTCTAAACTGCTTTTCTAAATGCTTTGAAAACTTTTTCGTACCTATAAATGTTGCTATTTGGAGTAGTTTTGGCTTTGTGGTTAGTTGTTAAGTTTTGTACAGTCAGTGTAACTATTATATGTCACTGCAAATAAATACATCATTTCCAATAAAAAAAAAAGCAGAGGCATAAAAAAGAATCTGTATCTAAGACCTCAAGAGACAGAACAGCCAAAAAAAATTCCACCAGCAGCTAACAATTTGATTACTGAAGGGATTCGCTTATATTCATCACGAATTGAATGAGAGTACAACTGGCAGGAACTCTCTGTGGCATTTCTTCCTTATTTGTAGGTAGCTGAGATTGTCATTGTGAATAGAAAAGTGAGACATGAGCTTAGACATGAGCAGAGGAGGTACAACAAGCTGTGTACACAAGCGGGATGCTGAGTAAAGAGACACACTGAGGGCCCAGTCCCAGTGGCTCATGCCTGTAATCCCAGCACTCTGGGAGGCTGAGGTGGGTGGATTGAGACCAGCCCGAGCCAGAGCGAGACCCCCATCTCTAAAAATAGCCAGGCATTGTGGCGGGCTACTTGGGAGGTTGTGGCAAGAGCCCAAGAGTTTGAGGTTGCTGTGAGCTGTGATGCCACAGCACTCTACCAAGGGTGACATAGTGAGACTCTGTCTCAAAAACAAAAAAGGAAAAGAAACACACTGAAAAATATGGACTGCTGGAGTGTCACAGAATGTTAGTATAAGAAAAGTGAGACGTGAGCAGAGAAAACACAAAAGCAAGCAACACAAGCAAATCGGATGCCGAGTAAGAGAACAGACTGTAACAACAACAAAGATATGGGGGACTTCAAGTGTCACAAAAAATAAGCAAAAGCAACACTGGACACATATAATCCAGTTTCCCCGCCTTCCCCGTGAGCTTTGGACAACAGAACACATCCAGGCCTAACCTTCTGAGGTGAAAAACTCCCCTGCCTGACAGCAGGAAGGAAACAACTCCGGTGCCAGTGTTTGCTGAGATGAGTGCCCGTTCGTCCCTTCCCCTCTCCCTGGAGTGGACTCTTGCTTGCTTATCTTGCTTGGCAGTCTGCCTCTACATCTACAAGTGTACTTGCTTAATAAATTTTCCTGCTTGCGACTTCAAAACTATCTCTTGCTTTCATTCAACTGCAACAAGACAAGAAATGAGGAGTCAACAGTTGGTGACAAGATGACTGTGTCTCTTGAAACTCCTGTGATGCTAGATCTGACAACACCATTTACTACTATTGAGGGTAATGGCTTTCCCCTCTGGTCTTCTGGCTTTATTGTAGAAAGGTAAGCAGAGAACCATCTTTTTAGGGTAGAAGTAAACTTCTTTTTACAGAATCAGCTCCTCTCCCTCCTCAGGAATAAGTTATGGTTCCGATAACTATAAGAAAGAGCAGTGAAGTCCCAAGAAACCAGTGAGTATCGCCCTTTCAGGGCCCTGATGTCCTGCCCATGGCATTCATGCTCCCAAAATTGTTTCACACCACCATGAAATTTCCTCCATATGGTGTCTCTTTTTCCTTAATTCATATTCTCTAAACATTTCTAACACTGGAGAGAGAGACAGAAACAGGAAAACAGCTCTGACCTCAATAACACCTTTCCCAACAAAAAATATATTTTGTCAGAAAAAAACAACTGCTGGTTTCCCCTCAAATTTGGTAGTATTCATGGGCATTTCATCCTCATGATATGACGTCTGTGTGTAGGCAGTGCCTCCTGGTATCAAGAAGCTGTTCCCGGCCTGGGAATGGTGGCTCACAGCTATAATCCTAGCACTCTAAGAGGCTGAGGGAGGAGGATCACCGAGGTCAGGAGTTTGAGACCAGCCAGAGCAAGAGCAAGACAACATCTCTAAAAAGAAAAAAAAAAATAGAAAAATTAGGCAGGTATTGTGGTGCACACCTGTAGTCCCAGCTACCGGGGGGTTGAGGCAGGAGGATCAACTCAAGCCCAAGAGCTGAGGATGTACTGAGCTATGATAACACCACTGCACTCTAGCCACGGCAACAGAGTAAGACTCTGTCTCAAATGAAGGGGGGGGGAAGCTGTGTGAATTATACCGCAGAGGAAAGGAAGTTGGGGATTCTGAACATTTCAAAGAATAAAGAATCCAAGTCATACTATAGGATTCTCTTTGGGGAGAGACCAGGAAGTCAAAATACAGAAATGCATTTGAAAAAGTTTGGGAGGAAGAAGACAATAGGATCACCCTGGGACAGCTGCCCAATGTCCCTGTTACAGTAAACCACAGAAAGACCGAGAGGAGACAAGGCCATGCTGTATACTTTGCCTTCTATGAATGAGCCTTGCTCCTTAATGAATTTCATCTCTCCTTTTTAGTCCTTTCATTCTCACAACATCAAGACTGCTGATGATTTGGCCACGCAGAACTCTTGTCCCTCACCTTCTTTCCAGTTCATCTTTCTTTCACTTTTCTGTGTTTCTGCTTCTCCTTGTGATACCTGGACTCTTCCCAGGAACTGCTCCTCACCCAGCAGCTAGTTACATGCCTGCCATGACCAAGCCATCCATGCAGAGGTAAGCCATCTCTCTGTGAGAATTTGGTGATATCTCTTTTTTCATGGCATTCATCTTGCCTTTGGCAAGTACATAGACAAGAATAAGTGGGCCACAATTTGGGATGCACAGAAGAATTTAAAATTCATGACCTAGATCACCATTTATACTTAACAGGAACAGCAATAAGATTGAGGAATTACGTACATGCTAAAACGGAAGACCTACCAGGTAGTAGACATGAATCTGGATCAAGTCTGGTAGCAGTACATTCCCCACTGCACTCAGCTTCTTGATAAGAATATGCATAGAGAGTATGAAGCAAGATGTAAGAGTTTCCAGCCCTTCAATCTGTCTTGTCAAACCTGATACACATAAGCTTTAGAAGGATTCTCCCTGAGTCTCTCTGGTTTTTTAGGCACTTGTTTCAATGTCTTGATTCATACACATTTAAATAAAATTCTGGTTTCTTCATGGGGACATAGAGAACTGGAAGTAATTATACTCCCCTACAAAAAGAAAGTTAGACAAGGTAGTGGTTTTTCTTGAACTCATTACAGATCTGAGGTTTCAGGAACACCAGCAAGTGTGAAATCTGGGGAAAGTGGGATGTGAGTGCTTGCTTACCTGGGGCAGACACAGCTGGACAACTGATAAAAAATAATTTAACTGCAATAGTTAAAAAATTAACTGGGTCAAGCATGGGCTGACAGAGTGCAGAGCCCCAGAGGTTCACAGATACAAGGTAAGTTCATTAATGCTTCAATCTTCTTGCAAGCATTTTATCCATGAATGCCAGTAAGTTTTCACAAATTAAAACTATGAGAATCCTGAGAAAAATCTTCCTCATATTTTTCAAGGAATGGAATAATTAAATATAAGTTAAGGGCTCTATTCAGTTGATGTACATCAAAATAATTTGATGAGCACCTATCCATAATGCAAAGAAGAGCTTTTTACTATCTCATGTTGAGAAAAGACTACATATTCAAATACTATTTTATCTTTTGATCTATTATCATTCTTCTGTACTATTCCCAAGAATATTTAATTCATTAATGAAATATACATTGACACATTTAATTAAATTCACATGTTTATATCATACTAAACAATGTGTGTGGTGTTATAATAACATGTTGACTTATTTAATAGATATTTAACATTTACTGAGTACTAGGCATTTTCTACACACTTAAGAAATAGTAATCCTCACAAAAATTACATGGGATCAAACACTATTACTATTCCCATTTTACAGAAGTAGCAATTGAAGCACAGAGAGGTATATTCACACAGCTATTACAAAGCAGGCAAGGCTGGAATTTAAACTCCAATATTCTGGCTTCAAAGTCCATGCTCTAAACCAATATGGTACACATTCGATCTACAGCTAGATGATTGATTGATTGGTAGGTAGATAATAGATAGCTGGATGATATATAAATGAATCTAGCTAGTCTGGAAAGCTTTGCACAGCCCCTTCTTCCTTCTTGAAAAAGAAATAGGAAAGCCCCTAGCCCGGTATCCAGGGGATTCCCTCTGCAGAGAAAAGTTGCGAAAATCATCTTAAATGATGGTCTTAATTGCCATCTGGTGGTGGAAGCACCACACTGCACTCCTGGAGCAATGACTAGGATTGATGCATAACAGAAACTCAAATTCCAGATTAAGTTTCTGAACTTCTTCCACCAGGAATATTATTTGATGATTAATCTAGTGTCATAACAGTGTTCTTCATGTTTATGTAAAAACTTAGTCTTCTTTCAGCCCACCTCCCATTTACTAAGGATACTATTCATGCATAGCTGTTCCCCAAAACCCCACCTGCGGATGACCTAAGACTGCCTCTCTCTAATTTTATCTTCCCCTCCCACAGAACATTCTGGGGCAAAACTCTAAAAAGTCACCACATCTCCCTGGGAAAATGATGAAGATGAAGTCTGATTAAACAAGGTGGCAGAAGTGTGGTAGTTTCAGGTCAAATCCTGAGCAAAAGTGGCAGAAGTGTAGTAGTTTTGTGGCCAGGGACAGATCATAAATCAGTCAAGACTAAAAAGTAGAAAGTGGGGTCTTCTGGAGAACACCAGAGAGAGATCAGGGCACTCTTTCATTGACAATACATCAAAAGTTGGACCTCCAAATTAAGTATAAAATATTTAAAGACCAGCAGGGGGAGATAAGTAAGAGCTACATGATTCACCCAAATCAGAATGTAAAAGGCAGACATAAGAAAAGTCTTACCTACAAAGGGTAAAACATCAGGGTAGCAGTGGACCTTTCAGCTGAAATTTTTTAAGCCAGAAGAGGGTGGTAATTAGCCTTTAACCTTCTTAAACAAAACAATTTTCAGCCCAGGATTCTGTATCCTGCTAAACTAAGTTTCATATATGACAAAGTAAAATCAAATATTTTACTGACATGCAAATGTTGAGGAAATTTACCACAACTATGCTAGCTTTACAAGTACTCAGACCCAGGGCAGTATCTGTGGCTCAAGGAGTAGGGCCCTGGCCCCATATACCAGTGGTGGCAGGTTCAAACCCAACCCTGGCCAAAAAAATAAAAATAAAAATAAAGGTACTCAGACCCATTCTTCATACTGACTGGCACAATGGTCCATCACCAAGTAAACACACACCCACAAACTAAAGAACAAAGCCTAGCTTCCACAATTCATTCCACAAGGGATGAAATTAATCACTGTACTTCCATAAAACAAGATGAACATAACTCCACCATACTTATCAATTCTATCAATAAATGTGAATGTCTTGAATTCCCCCAATGAAAAGGCACAGGCTAGCTGACTGGAGTAAAGTCTCAAACCTAGTATTTTCTATCTCCAAGAAATATATCTAACCTCTAAGGATAAAGCAAGACTTAGGGGAAGGGATGGAAAACAATATTCCAAGCAAATGGAAAACCAAAAAAAGCAGGAGTTGTGATTTTATTTGCAGACACAATTGGATTTAAACCAACAAAAATAAGGAAGGACAAGGATGAACATGATATACTGGTCAAGGAAAATATATAACATGAAGAGATTTTAATCATTAACATCTCTGCACCCAACTTAAAAACTTCTAAATATAAAAAAAAAACCCAAAACGATCTGAACAATATGATATCTTCCAACTCCATAATAGCTGGAGATTTCAACACCCCTCTGACAGAACTGGACACATCCTCCAGGCAGAAACTAAATAAAGAAGCAATGGACACAACCCTAGAACAAATGGGCTTAACAGACATATACAGAACATTTCATCCTAATAAACTGAGTACCAAACATAGAAGGTAGAAGACCACATGGCCCAGGGACAGGCTGGACAGGATCAAGCCTTGCTTTAAATGGGAGAAGTTCATACACCTAAATTATATATGGCACTCATCATTGCACTGAAGATGTAGTATGGCAAAGAGGACTAGGATTAGAAAGATTGTTTTATTTTATAAAAGAGAAAAAAGAAAAGAAAGATTGTTTTATTGATAGAAGTTGGTAACAAACAAGGCAAAATAATAAAGAAGCCATAGGAGAAAGGGAACCACTATGCAGGGGACATGACCATATAATATTAGTATAGTAACTCATCACTAAGCACTGTGTAATAGTCAGCTGAACCCTGGAGATAGAAAAAAATTAGATAAAACATGGAGTCCTGCAGCAGAAATATGTGTAGAATACATTGAAGTCACAAAGGATTAGGAAAGCTTTCTAGTGGAAATGACATTCAAGTTCACCCAAAAGGACACAAGAATGTCTGGCTTCCAGGTCTAAAGAAGTATGAGAGGCATAGAAATGTGAAAAGGTGTGGAGGGAAAAAAAGTTCTTAGACTTGACACCAAAAGTGTGATCCATAGAAGAAAAACACTGGTAAGTTGGATTTCATCAAAATTAAAATTTTGCTCAAAAGTCATTAAAAAAGAGAAGTTACAAACTGGGTGAAAACATTTGCAAACTACGTATCTGGCGGAGGACTAGTACCTAAATACACATATAAAGAACTCATAAAATTCAAGAATAGGAAAAAAAAATCCAATTTGAACATGCGCGAAAAACAGAATTATTTCACTGAAGAGAATATGTATATACCAAAAAAGAACATGGAAAGACATGCAACACCACTAGCCATTGGAAAATGCAAATCAAAACCATAGTGAGATATCACTACACCACTATCATCTGGCTAAAATTAAAACTGGGGACAATACCAAATGCTGGTGAGGATGCAGAGAAACTGTATTACTCACATATAATCTAGTTTCTGGTGGGAGTATAAAATCAACTATGTTATAGCCACTCTGTAAAAGTTTGGCAGATTTTTGAAAAACTAAACATGCACCCACCATACAACCCAACAATTATACTTCTGAGCATTTACCCCAGAGAAATGAAGACTCGTGTTCACAGAACGTCTGTATATGCATGCCTACAGCAGCTTTATGCAGCCAAAAACCAGAAACAAACTGTGGTATATCCCTGCCATAGAATACTAAGTAGTGATAAAAAGGACCAAGTTAGAGATGCACATGACAAGCTGGAGGATCTGCAGGGAATGATGCTGAGTGAAACAAGACAGTCCCAACAGATGTTACACCATATGAGTCCATTGATATAAAACTCTCAAAATGACAAATTTAAAATATTAATGTTTGCCAGGGATTAAGGAAAAAGTGGAAATGGGGGCGGTGGTCAATGTTCCTACTAAAGGGCAAGATGAGGAATATGGTGGTGATGGATATTCTGTGTCTTGACCATATCCATCATATAAATACTGTCATGTCCAGGTCTGTGAAAATCCAGCTTGCGATAATTTACTATAGTTTATGTTATCATTATGGGGAACTGAGGGAAAAAAACTAGAGAAACAGAACCAAATTGAGCAAGGCAGAGACAAAGGGGAAAAAGTTCAAAGCAAGAGATGAAGCGATGAACTTCCAAAAAAGCAAGCTGACATATTTTTTAGCCCTAGGCCAAAACAACAGAGGAGGAAGCTTTGTAAAGATATATAAAACTACCCTCAACTATGCCTCCTAACAGTTCGAGGAAATTAATTTGACATGAAAATGAGCAAAAGAAAAGGACTGAGGCTATTATGTTGCACAAAGTTAGTATAAGTTAAAAGAGAATATGAACTGGAATAAATCCTTAGAAAGAAAACACACGGAAAAATCACGCTACCATAGTAGAGTAGCCACGCCTCCTCCCGTAGATATGGAAGGGTAAGATTGAGAGTAGGGAATAGGTAACAGAGGAGATGGCCTGATGTTTTCTGTCTCCTTAGAACTTCCCCCACTATTTTTGGAAACTGAAATCTGCATCCCTGCCTTGGGCAGTGATGAGGGGCAAGAGAGTGCTTTTTGCTCTTGCATTACTTGACATGGGCCTGGAGGCCCATACCAGGCTCCTGCTGGCCTGGCCAACTTGTGGAGGTGCAACACGTGTGAGATCTCCAGGTGGGTAGAGATCACAGTTTTGTATTCAGCAGAAGTGGGACAGTGTCATTAACTGTAGATGAATGACAATAGGCCCTCCCTTTTAAAAGCTCTATATTTCTGCTTGTGTCTAGGAAAAATTGGTATTTGAGAGGAATAGTCTGCATGTTTCCTCCTTTTTGAGAAGTTCCTGTGAGACATGAATAAAGAAACATAGACCAGGTACAGTGTGAGCAACAAGGCTCTTTATTCACATTTATTCACTCAGATGAGGAGCCGGCTGAATTGGAAAAGGAAGTCAGCGGGAGGGGCAAAACCAGGTGGGAATATAAGGGTTGGGGGTTTCTCAGTTGGTGCACTCATCTCTTTCTGGGATGGGCTTATACACTTGGCCCTGTCTGGTGGGTTTTTGCACTTGACTCTATTTGGCCAGCCCTTGCACTGGGCCTTGTCACCTTTTAGTGAAGTAATAAATTTCCCTTTCTTTCTTCTCAAAAACCACTTGTTCTTGTCTTTCTAATGTAGCCTTGAGAACAAGTGCTGAGATTTTAGTAACACTATCAAAGAGACTAAACTATAATTTATTTCTGTGAACCAAAATAAAAGCTTATGCCCCTAGCCAACAGAGGTCAAGGGGACCTCAGAAATGCCCTAAAGCTAAGTTGCCAGCCACAGGAAGGGGGTGGGTGCAGACATGATGTATCATGCCCCCTTCTCTTCTTAGAGATTCCTTTGCAACTCACTAACAGTCCAAGAGTGATAGAAGACAAAGGTTAAACCACACCTGCAGTTCATCTATTACTTAACAGATCACTTGAATCTGGCACACAAAGGCCTGTGGGGAAAGTATCCGGCCATTCACGTCTCTATTTTTCATTTACATAGCCGGACACTTTCCAGACAGTCCCTGTATGTTTGATGGCTTGTCTCTGATTAGCAGACTTCCTTATCTTAACTTAAAGCTTTCTAGGTGCCTTAGGCAAAGCTTCATTTATTTAACCAATCACAAATCAAAGAATCTTTAAACCCACTTATACCCTATAATCATCTGCTTCGAGAATATCCTGATTTTTGGACCAAACTAACTCATAACTTTCATGCATTGATTTATGTCTTTATGTGTCATTTCTGTGTCCCTAAAATGTATAACACCAACTGTAACCCAACCACAGCAAGACCAACTACCAGGGCTTCCTGAGTGTGGTTCTCCAGGCCCTGGTTGCGCATAGTCAGCTCAGAATAAACCTCTTTAAATTATTTTACAGAGGGTGGATTCTTCTGCATTGACATTTCAAAACAAGTTAAAAAAACAATGAAGCAAGCATTAGAAGATATAAAATAACAACATAAATCATAACTAGGTAATCTTAGAAACATGACCCTTGTAGGGGTGACAGGAAATGTGCCCTTTCCCCCAAATGTTTGCTGAAAGGTCAACTCACAGTCAAGGCAGATTATTAAGAGAAAGGTTTGTTTACCAGGCACCTGGGGAGAATCACAGAGTGATCACTCAATAGCCCAAGGAAGTTTAGATATTTGTATACAGTCTTTTTGGAGGAGAAGAAAACATAAGGAGTATAGGGGCATTAATGGTTGCTAAGGAGGATGAATAGATGGGGAAACAGATTGCTTTGCTAATTAACCTGAGAGACAGGTTATGTTTTAAATGATAGGGGCCAGGTCTGGTTACATTTTTGATCTTCTTTCCTGCAATCTATGGAGTAAATGGCGAGAGGAAGGGAAGTCAATTCCCCTCTGGTCTTTTGGTCAGACCAGTCCTGGTTATAAAGGGAAAGCCCTTTCCAGTGCTTTTTGATCTCAAATGGACTTTCATTCAAAACATTATACCAAGGAGTCATATCTCGGGGTGAATTTCCCTGAGCTCCTTCAAAGTACTCAGGAAATGATTAAAAATAAAAGAAAACCCATATCAGAAACCCATTTCAACTAAACTAGAAGGAAAAAAAAGAATAAACATGTATAATAAATAAGGCTTAAACAGGAAGAGAAAGTGAAACAGAGAACAATTTTTAAAAAGAAAAAGAAACGGAAAGATAAAAAGGATTCAAGAGAAAATGACAAACATTGAAGATATGCAGAAATATAAATGACAAGTGTCCCTGTAAAAGGAAAACCAAAGAAAATGCTTAAAATTCTCATTTAAACATCCTCAAAATCAAAAGATTTGGAAAATACCAAAAGAGAATGTAGTTTACCTGAGAACTTCAACTCAAACAACCAAAACCAAAATATATTTTGGTAAACTTTCTGGACAGTAAAGTGTGAAGGAAAATTAAAATCTCAGGACTCCCAAAATTCAGTACGCCCCATGGAAAGCTAAGTCTGAGAACTGAGTCACCAAGCACTGCTATCTTCTCCTCAAACTCCACTCTTCAATGAGGTATAGAGGGGATTTTATTATTGTGGTTTGTTTTGTCTTGTTTTTTTAATAAAAGGGCTTGAATTATGATGAAGGAGGTTTTGGGGGACCAGACTGGTTATGGGAGGGAGAAAGGAAGCTTAGGAAGCAAAGGTGGTCTTGTTATGTAGATTAGCCTCCCAGATAACAGTTCTCAGAGCAAATAGATTATAAATGTTTCTTCTCAGATCTTTAAAGGTGTCAGACTCTCGGTTAATCTTTCCTAGATTGGCAGAGCATTCTGGGAGGTGGGAGGATCACTTGAGCTCAAGAGCTCAAGACCAGCCTGAACAAGAGGGAGACTCCCCAATCTCCACTAAAATAGAAAATTAGCCAAGTGTGCCTCACACCTCTAGTTCTAGCTCCTCTGGAGGCTGAGTCAGGAGGTTCAGAGGATCACTTGAGCCCAGGAGTTTAAGGTTGCAGTGAGCTGCAATTCAGGAGTTTGAGGTTGCAGTGACACCACTATACTCTAGCTAGGGTGACTGAATAAGACTCTGTCTAAATACATACATACATACATAAATGTTTCCTAGATTGAATAAGGAAGAACAGGCTGCATTAATGAAGATTCTCTACAGATGTAAATTTCCACACCCTATCCCCCAAAAGACACCTTTGCAGCATTACTTCTGCCTGCAGGCAACCATCTCAAACTATGTCAAAGAAATATATTTTGGGGTACAATATTTCTGATTTCCTCAGTCCTGAACCTTTCAAGATAATATAGCCCCCTATAAAATAAGTGTATGTCATTTATAACTTTAGGACTATTGCTTAAATAATTTCCTGAACATGAGTTCTGCTAAGTTTCACACTGACAATGTCAATTTATAAGCTTATCTCCACAGATCCAGACCAAGGACCAGATAACATCAATCATTCTTCTGCCCACCCTGACAAGACTAAATCATTGACTATTTCCTCTACTTTTTGAATGTTCACCTTATCTTACTTAAAATGTAGATTTACTGACCACTAATTAGAGCTTCTCAAGAAAATAAGCTGCTTGCTTCACTGCCCCTCCTGTGTTTTCTATATGCCCTCCTCCCCGAAATACTGAATTCCCAAATCCTGCAGAGAGCCCAGGGCTCAGTGCTTCTGTGGTCCATGCTTTTCCTCAGCATGTTCTTAGCCTTTGGTTTAATAAGCCTTAACTGAGTCTGACTCATTTTCAGTCACTAACTATTAAGTTATCGATAGAGAAAGAAAATACCCTCTGGGCATCACAGCAAAAGTAGCAATTACTTATTAACAATTATATTATCATCAGAATTTTGACAACAATGTTACATTAAAGCATGGTAACATTTTTAAGATATTCAAGAGACGAAAAGAAAACCGGGGTTTTTATATCCAGCAAAACTAACTTTTAACTACAAAGTTCAAAAACTTTTTGGTATACTTGTGGATTGTATGTGTCCTCCCAAAATGCTACACTGAAATTCTAAACCCCAATGTGATGGTGTAAGGAGATGGGGCTTTGGGAGATTGATTAGGTCATTAGGGCTGAGGCTCCATACTGAGATTGGGGCCCTTATGAAGGAGATCCCAGAGAGCTCTGTCCCCTCCTTCTGTGTGAAGACTTAGCCCAAGATGCAAGCAGTGGGCCCTCACCAGAACCTGACATGTTGGCACCCTGATCTCAAACTTTCATCCTCTAAAACTTTAAGAAACACATTTCTGTTGTTTGTAAGCCAAACTAAGCCCAAACTAAGACTAAGTCCTACACAATTTCCTGAGAAAGAAAGAACTTCAAATAACCACAGTAACTACTCTGTACTTTGCAAACTTTTTGGTATCAGGATCCCTTTGTACTGTTAAAAAACTGTTGAGAACTTCAAGGAGCTTTAGTGTACAGGGGATACTCAAGTGACATTAATATTTATTTATTTTATTTGTTTGTTTTGAAATAAGAGTAATAAAACCATTGTATGTTAACATAGTATAGTTTTATGGAAAATAGCTGTATTTTCCAACACAGAAAAATAGTGAAAAAGAATGGTTTGACATTTTTTAAATCTCTTTAATATCTGGCTTGATAAAGATAGCTTGGTTACATATTCAATCTATAACAATATATGGTTTTGACTGAAGTACATGAAGAAATCTTGGCCTCACTCAGAAATATAGTTAGGAAGAGAGGAAAAGTTTCAATAGCCTTTTCAGCTATCATGGATATTTTTCTTTGATACAACACCAAACTCAACAAATGGTAGGTTCTTACAGGTTAGTTGCAATATGGAACCTGAAACTTTATTGTTAGGCATGGGACCAGGTGTCAGGTCCCCGTGTTTCCGGTAGTTCTTGATCCTGGTAAAATATTCATGAGTTTTCTTGGAAAAGAAGAATTCCAGAATTGGGAACCCTCCCCTTTTCTATCCTTGTAAGGCCATTTCCAGAGCTTGCCACAGTATTTGTAAATTGGCATGGCACTGATGAGTGTGTTTTTTACTATGCTAATGAGGGTAGGTGATTTAGGACAGTGTTAGGTCAATTGTGTACCTGCTCTGAAAAACTCCTATTGAGCCTTTGTTCATATCTCCACTTTTTGGTTTCTCTGTCTCTTTCTGATTGGAGACCCTCTATCATAGACCAAACATTGGGTCAGTCTCAGGGACATGTCATCGGTTCTTTCATGGGAACCCCCTCTGGTCAATTTATTCCTCCTATTAGACAAAGCATCTCCTAGCATCTTCTGTTTCTCAGTAGACACCCCTAGACAAAGCATCTGTTCACCTTCCTCCTTGTCCCTACCTAACATTATCAACCAAATTTTCATATGCTGTTAAGTTAAAATTCATGATCTTTATTGCACTTTAAATTGATCTTTTGTCCATGTATGATTATGTAATATCATGCGTTGATCATTTATATAATGTTGATTCATTGGGTTATATCGATCTTTAGAATGTTAATATATTTCCTTAAATAATATTTTAAAAACAACATTCAGCGAATATTGCCACCAATCTCATCAGAAAAATCTTTAAGTATGGGAAGCTGTGACAAACACAAGTTTTCCAAAATTTTAATTTTTTCTTGAAATTCTAATTTTCACTAGCAATATCATTTTCCTTGATATGATGAGCTTATTTTGTTCATTTTGAGAAAATGCCTACCAAATATTAACATCTGAATAACCATAATGTGTGTGTCAGTCATTCTTTCAAGGAAAATGATAATCTATTAAAAAAGAAACGTGTAGCTCCACTCACAGTTCAAGCAATGATAAAAATGTTTTTTCACAAGACAACTGCCTTTCCATTAATATGCAGCAGAAAACTTGCCTATTTTGTTACACTGAATATTAAAAAGGTTTGAAATTTAGTAAAACTAATACTTTTTATTGTTTTATCAAAACCAGTGGGTTTTTTTTTATTGCAATTTCATGGCAGTGAAGAATACAACTACCCACACAGCTTGGTGTCACTGCCTTGATTAACGCTAAGGTACTAACAAGTTTACCCACTGCAGGTTTTGTACCACCATGCAAACAACAGAGAAAGGAACAAATAATAATATCTTAGTGGCCGGGCGTGGTGGCTTACCCCTGTAATCCTAGCACTCTGGGAGGCCAAGGCAAGGATGGATTGTTGGAGCTTATGAGTTTGAAACCAGCCCAAGCAAGAATGAGACCCCTTGGTATCACTGGCTGCTAAAAATAGCCGGGCATTCTGGCAGGCACTTGTAGTCCCAGCTACTTGAGAGACTAAAGCAAGAAGATCTCTTGAGCCCAAGAGTTTGAAGTAGCTGAGAGCTGTGACCCCATGGCACTCTACCAAGGGTGATAAAGTGAGACTCTGGCTCAACAAAAATAAAAAATAATAGTAATATCCTAGTATTTTTTGTTTGTTTGTTTGAAACAGAGTCTCACTTTGTTGCCCTCAGTAGAGTGCCATGGTGTCATAGCTTACAACAACCTCAAACTCTTGGGCTCAAGTGATTCTCTTGCCTCAGCCTCCCAACTAACTGGGACTACAGGCACCCGCCACAATGCCCAGCTATTTTTAGAGACAGGGTCTCAATCTGGTTGAGGCTTGTCTCAAACCTGTGAGCTTAGACAATCGCCTGCCTTAGCCTCCCAGAGTGCTAAGATTACAGGCATGAGCCACCACTCACAGCTTAAATATCTTAGTATTGATACAAAATTAGTTTGACTTCAAAGACCCCTTGGAAGGATCCCAGAGGCCCCCAGAGGTCCATGGGCCAAGCCTTGAAAACCACTGCACAACAGAGACATCAGCATAAGAAACAATGGTGAACATCGAAGGTAACACTACTCACAGGACTAAGAGTAAAAAGGAACCAAGCAGTTTATGTAATGGTATAGGATCCGCTAATGTAGGTATGGTTCAACTATGAAAGGAGGGATTACAGGGAGAACAAAGGCTAAAAATAATTCAACTATTTTCAGTAACCACTTTGTTGGTGGAATGAGTGTTGTGATCCTTAGACAGCTGTGGATGTTAATTTAGGGAAAGCAAATACATGAGGATGGACTTTCTAATTCTGTCCCTGTGTCCCTGAAAACCAGAAATCTTGGTAGAAAAGGAGATGCAGATGTAATATAGAAGAGATTAGCTGGTTTAAATTTGTATGTATATAAATGTTGTACTTTTATTTCCAATCAAAAGGCCTAACAACAAGGACCAATTCCCATAGTCCCCTAAACTCCTCCCAATCCCTGCTTTCTGTGTCCTGATTGAAAAATCAGTGTGCCCTGACTTCTCTGTGACCCAGCCAGCTGTGGTTTTTCCCAGCAGGCTTCAACCCAAACCTGGCCTTGAACTTTCCTAGGCACTGATAAAGGTATCTAAGTTGTTGCCCAAAACGTGGAAAGAAACTGATCCCAGCCCTGAGGCAAACTTCTTAAACTCTCACACAGACTCCATACCCTGGCTCCCTGGCTATGGACCCTCCTAGGGAAAGCATCCCTTTTTTCTCTCGCTGTCTGAGGCTATGACTCAGCAGTCCACTCTGTACATAAGTTCCCCTAATAAATGCTGCAAACCAGGCACCCTGACGTTTAGTGCTTCTTTGTTTGGAATCCCAACTAGCCCATCTTGTGATAGTTTGGGGTACTGTGGGAACTCCCCTATTGAGGGTTTTGGGACAACTCCCGCTGGGGACTCAGCAGGATGAAGCACCCTAACTTTGGATTATGGTCTTTTTTTTTTTTTTTTTTTTGTGACAGAGCCTCAAGCTGTCCCCCTTGGTAGAGTGCCATGGCATCACAGCTCACAGCAACCTCCAACTCCTGGGCTCAAGTGAGTCTCCTGCCTCAGCCTCCCAAGTAGCTGGGACCACAGATGCCCACCACAACACCCAGCTATTTTTTGGTTGTAGCCATCATTGTTGTTTGGTTGTTTGGCAGGCCCAGGCTGGATTCGAACCCGCCACCTTAGGTGCATGTGGCTGGCACCTTAGCCACTTGAGCCGAGCCTGAATTATGGTCTTAAATGACATTTCCCTCTAAAATAAACTAGGGATTTCTGGAAAAAATGGCTGATCCAGATCTAGGCAGAAAATGCACAGGATGAACCAGAAACGCCTTGTTCATACCAGATAACAAAGAAACTATCAAAAGCCTTCTGTCCAAGGAACGTGGTTTCATTTTTGGCAAGTGGAAACTTCAAGTAGCCACTTGGAGAAATTTTATCTTCGACAAGGGTAAAAACCACAACATATCAAAACCTTTTTGTTTATTATACATTGACAACATGAAAAAAGAAAAGTTAGACCTGTGGATTATGGTAGAAAACCAATGCACTAACTTGAAAACTCATGTAGCATTATGATACATACATTGGTTCCACCCACAGTTTCTGATTTATAATCTCATAGCTCTTGCTACAGTCTTTTGTTATAATGATGGGTGCCTTAGGCCTTAGGAGACAGAATCTCTCTGACCTTCTCCTGTCTTCCTTTCACCTGCCCAGAAGCAGGTCTCCAGTCTTCCTCCACCCTTCGGATTGTGGCTAATACAGTCCTCATTCTAGAGAGGCTTCTGCCCCATATTTTGGAGGCTGGTCACATTTCAACAGAGTTGTCCCTAAAAACTGAGGATCGGCTTCAGAGAGCTTCTAAATAGCTGCACATGTGAAAGATCCTGGAGGGTGGTGCACCTAGGGAGGGCACGCAAGCTCCAAACCCCTTCCCCTCCACCTTGTCCTACACGTCTCTTCTTCTGTAGCCTTGTAATAAACTAGAAAATATAAGTATCTCTCTGAGTTCTTGGAGCCACACAAAAATATCGATCAAACCCAAAGAGGGTGTTGTGGGAACCCCAACTTGAAACTTGTAGCTCAGAATTTCCAGAGGCCCAGATACTTGTAATAGGTATCTAAAAGTGGGTAAGGACAGTCTTAACTGATATTGCCCTCTAAAATAAGCCAGAGATTTCTGGGAAAGAGAGGAATGGCTAATTCCAAAAAAAAAGTAGGTTGATAGTGTTAGAATTGAATTAGAGGATACCCATGGTATCTTTTGTTTGGTATGTGAAGAAAAAAAATCCCTGCATTTGTTCACAGAACTCTTTTGTGTTAATAATCGCTATTATGTAAGACCAGAGGAGAAACACTTTCAGTTTTTTCTAAGCAACTGGTAAGTAAAAGGAGAGTTAAACATTGATCCCGTCTTTCCACATTACCAGTGGGTAACCCACTAGTTAGTAAATGAAGGAAAGTGTCTCTCTATAGAGGTAATAAACCAAATAAATGATAGAATTAGACTATTACCATTTTAAATTCCCCATTAAATTCAAAGAATGAGACAATGAGCATCAGTGGTTTCTAGCAAACAAAAAGGGAAACAGCTGACATTATGCATCTCATGGTGAAAAATTACAAGACTACCGACAGATTTTCCAAAATGCTCAAACCAGAGTCTGATCCAGCCTCTGTATTCAGGAGACAATTTGCATGAAATGCAGAAGACACAGGACACATGTCCCACTGCACCATGTGTATGCAGTCAGCAAAATCCAGAGGGTGGGAAATTCTACAGCTCAAAAAGCTTGTGCACAGATTAATCTCAAGGAAGAGAAAAGGATGAGCAAGAAACCTGTGAAGTATAAGAGACATAAAAAACAACCAAGCTATAGCGTCTAGGAATGCATATGTGATGATAGAATACAAAGAAATACAATAGTGGAGTTACCCCAAGAGTCCTCTGCAATTACTTTTGAGGGGAGGGATAGGTTTTGATCAGCCTGAGGTACGTGAAGACTCTGGCTATTTCTGTCAAAGTTCTGTTTCTTGACCTGAGTGGTGGTTACAGGGGTTCTGCCTTAAACAATTCATTAAATTGCACATTCTGTGTGGTTATCTGTATCTCTGCTTTATTTTATAATAAAAAGTTCTTTAAAAACAGGGAAAAGGAAACAAGTGAGCATTTGTCTTTTGAAGACTGCAGAGATTGCATTTGGAAAGAGAAAGATTTAGTATCATGACTTACAGTGTTACAGCGGGACCACAGAAAAGTAAAAGTATATGCTTTGAGGCTGGAAGGTGTTAGGTCTTAGAGGACAGTGCTCTTGGCTATAGGGATCAACGATGTGTATGAGTAGGAGGAAGAAGGGCATGTGGGTGGGAGATGCATCATCTCAGAACACAAAACTCTAAAATTGGTTGGGGATCCCTCCGAGGAAAGAGTCACCCCAAGAAGGCTGTCCTCATCAATATCCTTTACCTCGCACCAGACTCAGGCCACTTGCTACTACTTCAAGCTGCAGGGTGAGGAGCTTCAGTGAGAACCTTAGCATGGCTGTGGGAGGAGAATAGCTCTTGACACCTGCAGGGACAGTGATGAAGGGTCATGGGGCAGCCCGACACTCCCATTCCAGGGACTCAGGAAACAGTACCACCCAGCCAGAGTCATCCTTATGCCTCCTTAACCACATAGTGCCCCTTCGGCCAAAGAAACAAGAGAATGCTCTGCCACCCAAAGACAGGAAAGAGACATTACCTCATCACCAGACTTCTGTGTCTTCATATAACCTGGAAAAAATAAAAAGAAGAATGAATTGCCCCAAGTAGGACCAAATGTTGTGATTGCCCTGAGGAATGAGGGATGGCCAGAAATCTCAAAACTCCATCTCTGCTTAGCGCTGGGAATGCTCTGGCATCTGAAAACATTATTCCTGTGGTCCTTGAGAAGTATAGTCAGCTCCCTTGCTTCAGCTCTTTGATGTTAGGGAAGGTGAGAAGTGGGAGAGCCAGGGAGTAGGAGGCTGGGTGCTCCTCAGAAGCACTTTACCTTTCTGAGCCCTGAGTTGGATAACAATCCCCACCAGAAAGACGACCAGCCCCAGCAGGAAGGCAGCAGCTCCACTTAGCATCTTTCTCCAGGGATAATCAGACTGAGCGCCTACAGGAGACAGGTACTAAAGTTAATAAAAATCTCCCCACTATTTAGTGCACTTTCTTGAAACCCCAGAGTCTGCACTGGATGCAAAATCTAATGCTATCTACAGAAAGAATAGACTTAACAATGGTTCTCTGAGGCCAAAGTTTGCATTCATAGAGGAGCTGCCCACCTCTTACTGATTCTTAAGTGCTCATAAGAATGCCCCCTAAATAAGAAGAAAAACCAAGTCACAGGGTTGGCAGTGTGTAATGAGGGGAGTAGACCTCCTCATTCCTCAGAAGATATGAGAACAGATATCTGCCATGTTTTCTCCCACACTAACCCAAGGACTCCAATTTCTGTGACTCTCCCAGATCAAGGGAAAGAAGAATTCACGTTGTACCAAGATGAATGCGGAGGTGACACAGGCTCTAAACTGAGTCAGCATAGTCCCGAGTCAGGGCCAGAGAGTACAAGAAACTAATTCTCACTCCACTCCACAGACACAGGGCTCAGCAGGCTGGGATGATCGACAAGGCAGGTATAGACATCCCCAAGTTCAGGAGTCATTTCCAGCATCACCACAGTCTGAAAGGTCCAATCTCCGTTCCTGATAAGGTCAGTGGACAAGACCCCAGCCCTCTCCTCCTGCCCATTTCGGAACCACTTGATGTTGATGTCCCCTGGATAGAAG
>CAUYTI010151229.1:0-16742 GCA_963575145.1 Galago senegalensis
AAAACCAATTCCTAGTAAGGTCTCTCTACTCTCAGCAGCCTCTTTTTTATTCCCTCCTGTAAAATATATTTTATCTGTCCTAAGTCAAATAATTACCGACTAGTGAGAACATTTGCCTAATTCCACAGTTATTTTCTTAAAATTACCAACTTCAAAATTCTTACAGTCTTTTTTTTTTTTTTTTTTGAGATGGAGCCACAAGCTATCCCCCTGGGTAGAGTGCCATGGCATCACACTCACAGCAACCTCCAACTCCTGGGCTCAAGTGAGTCTCCTGCCTCAGCCTCCCAAGTAGCTGGGACCACAGGCGCCCGCCACAGCGCCCTGCCATTTTTTGGTTGCAGCCATCATTGTTGTTTGGCGGGCCTGGGCTGGGGATTCGAACCTGCCACCTTAGGTGTATGTGGCTGGTGCCTTAGCCACTTGAGCCACAGGCGCCAAGCAGAGACACTGTCTTAAGAAAGAAAGAAAGAAATGGGCAAAATGAGGATGATAGCATGCGAGTGTGGGGCTCGCTCTAGCCCATTTTTCCTACTTTCTATATCAAAAACTCTAAATGAAATACAAAAACCAGCTATCTGAGAACACTAAAAAGTAAATAAAGATAGATTAGACACAGGTAAGTGATTCGTGAAGAGGATAGTTTCCTAAGTTCTTTCTCTTTCTCTCTCCCTAATCTCTCTCTTTATCTCTCTGCTCTGCCCAGAGGCCAGGCTCTACTTACATAGTAGCAAGCAAGGCAGTGTGGCAAAGGGATGGCTAGTCTAGAAGAAACTCCACCTTTCTGGCCAAAGGAACTAGGACAGGGGGCCTCTAAAGGAAATGGAGTGTATGTGGGGGAAATCCAGGAGGGTTGGTAGCCAGAGAAGTGGTCCCCTAAATGTGTTAGTAAATGCACATAAGTCTCAGCTCAATATCTGAGCTATGCAGAAATGGAACAGACCCAAACTGGCATAGCAAAGCTTTGAGAAAGACCAAAACTAAGGCTTATACCAGGCACATAAATCTTTTTAACCCAGTTGCTAGATAATGCATGCAAACAACACATTCAAATCAATACAGCAAAGGCTTAGAGAATTGAGATTTGAACCACTCTGTACAGAAGGCAAGACAGACTCACAGCTTGAATAAATTGATTGCCTGCTAAAACAAAACATCACCTGTCTCCAGAGGATTATGTACAGGGCCCAAGGTCCACATAAAATGACATTCATAACATCTGGGATAATCTAAAATAACATAGCATGCAAAAAAAAAAAAAAAAAAAAAAAACGCCAAAAATGTGGCCAATTCTCAAAAGAAAAAACAACAGATCAATACCAAGGTAACCCATGTGTTTGAATTATCAGACAAAGACTTTAAAGAAACTATTCTAAATATGCTCCATGGAATCAAGAAAAACACTTGGGATGAATAAAAACATAGACAAAGAAATTTCTTTGCTTATTCTTAGCAAAGAAATAGAAACTACACACACACACACAAAAGAGAACCAAATGAAAATGTTAGGACCCCCAAATTCAAAATCTGAAATGTAAAATTTCACTGGATGACTTCAACAGCAGAAATGGCAAGAGGAAAGAATTCGTAAACTTCATCAACAGAAATTACAATCTGAAAAACAGAGAAGTGCATGAGAAAAGATAAAGAAAAAAATGAGAGCACCTGGGGGACAAGTGGGAAAATATTTTTAAAAAATTAAAAATACATGAAATTGGAGTACCAGAAGGAGAAGAGAAATTGGGGCTGGGAAATGCTTGAATAAATAAAGACCTAAAGCTTCCCAAATTTGGTGCAAAATATAAATTGATATATTTAAAAGGCTCTGTAAACTGCTCCCTCCAAAGAATGAGGTTTTAATGAAAGCCATACCTAGACACATTATAAATTGCTAAAAACCAAGATAGGGAGAAAAAAAAAATCTTTAAAACAGCTAGAGAAAAATGATGCACCACATACAATGGGCTCGTGATTGTGCTGTCCGTGAAACAGATACAACTCAGCCGAAAGGAACCGGCGATTCATTGTAACAATGGGAATTCATCTGAGGAGCGTACACTGAGCAAAGGAGCCAAATAAAAGTACTTACTTTTGATTCCACTTATATACAATTTTAGACAATGTAAAATAATCTGTAGTGACCCAGCAGATCAATTTTTGCCTGGGGATGGGAATGGCAGGACGATGGATTATATGTACATAAAATACATGGAGGGTGGCACCTGTGGTTCAGTGAGTAGGGCACCGGCTCCATATACCGAGGGTGGCAGGTTCAAACCCAGCCCCAGCCAAACTGCAACAAAAAATAGCAGGGCATTGTGACGGGTGCCTGTAGTCCTAGCTACTCAGGAGGCTGAGGCAAGAGAATCGCCTAAGCCCAAGAGCTGAAAGTTGCTGTGAGCTGTGATGCCACTGCACTCTACCAAGGGTGACAAAGTGACACTCTCTAAAAAACAAAAAAAGTACATAAGGAACTTTTGGAGACTGATTGAAATATTTGTTATCCCAAATGTTGTGATAGTTTCTCAGGTGTGTACATATGTGAAAACTGATTAAATCGTGTACTTTCAGTATATGCAATTTATTGTACCTTAATTATAACAATAAAGTCATTAATATGACTTGATTTGTGATCGTGAGTGACTGGGGAGGAACCGTGGAGGAGAGGCAGCTGAAATCCAGAAACAAGGGTAGAGTCCACGTGTCAGCACAGCCCCAAGGGGACTGAGAGACAGAAGCTCCCAGGCGAGGAGAGGTCTGCACAGCTCTGGGCCGCTTGCTCCAGCTGCCCACACTTAGTGAACAGACCCTGGGGACTCGTCCTCACCCTCCTCACACTGGAGGTACTGGGTCCTGGCCCATCTCTGGGCATTAGTCCCTGGGTGAGCTCACCAGCCCAGTCATGGAGAGCCGATCTGATTCCAGAAGAGGTTTCCAATCTCTTTGTCTCCCCTGGTCTCTTGGGGAGATCTGGATTAAAGAAGGTGATGATCACAGGTGTTGAGCACTGGGCAGGAGTCTCCATGGTAATGGAACCATCTGGCTTTCTGGCCTGGCACCAGGCCTTATGACTTCATGGTGGAATCCTCTCTCGACATATAGAGGGGGAGTTGCCAGGGTGAAGAGGAAGCCAGGAGGAAGAGATCCGCTGAGGGAGGCTTTGTCTTTATAAGGCTTAATCATGTCACAACTCGGGGCTACTGCTGACTTCCAAATGGGCCCCCGGAGGTGGTGCTCACTAGAGAATGTGAGCGGCACGGTGTGTCATTCTGCTGAGGCGTCTCCGGGGAGGAGGTGGAGGCACACCCGGCTTCCTTCAATCTAGGACTCACTGGGGAAGTGGAGTCAGGGCCTAGGCTGGAAAGACTGGGGTGTGGATGTGCCCCTGCCCTGGCCAGCACCCACTGGGTGGCAGGCCGGGTAAGGTCTTAGTAGAGCTCATCCATGATGGGACGATGGTCATGGCAGTGGGCCCATCTCCACAAGCTGCTCGCTGGGTGGCCTGGGCGTGCCCTGTAAGCCTCGTGCTGAAGCTGTGTCCACCCAAGGGTGCCATCCTACAAACTGACACATGTTAGTGTCTGGTGTCCTAGGGCTGCCCCACAGATTAACACAACTCGTGGCTTAAAACAACAAAATGTATTCTCTCGCAGTTCTAGAGACTCAGAGGCACATCTATGCCATGCCTCCCTCCTAGCTTCTGGTGACGATGGGCAATCAGTCCTTGGCGTGCCTGGCCTTGTGGCAGCATTACTTCAGTGTCTGCCTCCATTCTCACACAGCATTCTCCCTCTGTGCCTGCATTCAAATTCCCCTTATCTTATAAAGACACCAGTCACTGGGTACAGGGCCCAACTTAACCCAGGGAAATGCCCATCTTAATTCAACCACATCTGACTTTTTCAAATAAGGACACATGCACAGGTACCAGGGCTTAGGACTTGAACAACACACACACAATATATATAATTCATGGTGCACAGAGCACAGGCTTCAGAGCATGGCAGACTTGGGCTTAGGCCCTGGTACTGCTGTCCTGTCTCCGCAGCACAGACACATAGGAAAGTCAGGTCCGTGCCAGAGGGCCTCCTAAGGATTTCCTGGGAGTCAAAGGGCCACAGAGAGTGTCTGGAAGGGGCAGAAACTCAGCAAAGATGGCCCTGGGCTGTGTACCAGCATGGCCTGGGCCCTCTTCTCTAAGAGCTTGAAGTCTGTAGGTCAGTGGGCACCTGTAGAGTATGGACCTATGCTTGACCTTGAGCCAAGCATTGAGGAAGTCATCTCAGGGACCTCGATTGTCAGGCTATATACAATAGCACACAGCAGGGGACAAAAACTCAGTGCCCAGAGCCTGGGGGGAGTCGGGAAGGTGAGGGCCACAGTCCACAAATGGGGAACAGCCTAAGGGCTTGGGTCCAGTCCTACCAGGAATGTCAGGAATGGGCTGGCTTTTCACTACCAGGTAGTCCAGGCCACTTTGTTCTCTCTGGGCTGGTCCCTTCCCTGCCTTCTCTCCAAGACGTGGCTTCTGCCTCCGTCAACATCAAGCCTAGGAAGGCCTTGTCCTTAGTTCTCATTTTGTCTACCCCCTGCCTCCCCTCCCACCCTTCTTTATTTTCTTCTGACATTTGGTATCCCTAAGCCCTAGGGATACAGAAGTGAACTAGAGAGACAAGCCTTGCCCTGGTGGAATTTATAACTCATAGGATGAGAGAAGGAATCCAGCAACCACGCAGACTGACATTTCACAATAGCGGAGCAGGTGCCCTGAATCAGGGAATACAGGATGGTGGCAGTAAATAACAAGGTGATATGACTATGTCAGGGAAGTAAGGGAAGTGATCTTGAGCCACACATTGAGGAAGTCATCACCCAGGAAAGAAGAGAGGGAAAAAATTCCAGGCAGGAACCTTTGCCCATGGAAAGGCCCTGTGGCAGGAGGATGCTTGGATGAGAAGGACCAAGAGAAGGTCTGTGCACTTGGACTGGATGGGTAAAGGAATATAGGAGGGGTTGAGAATCAGCAGCGTAGATGGTTAAGTACCAGTTGAGTGCCCATTTTGGGGTAGGAACCTAGAAAAGACCACCTCATACAGGGAGGAGGCAGGCCACAGACTGAGACACGCACTTCAGTGAGAGAGAAGTGATCCAAGGCCCTGGGGGTGACGCTCTTCTGAGATGAGAGTTGAGCAGCAAGTCTGGGCCCAGGCTCTAGGCAGGGCCAAGTTTGGTGTAGCTAGGGACCATGAGAAGCCCAGTGTGCTCCCGGTGGAGTGGCCGGGGAAAAGGGTATGGGATTAGGTTACAGGTATTGGCTGGGCCAGGTTACCTGGGGTTTCTGGAGGACAACCTAACCACGGTTGGCAACCGTGGAGGGCTTTTACAGAGGAGAGTCACAATCATGTTTGGACTTTCTAAGACATCTCTGGCTTCCAACATAGGCAAGAATCTGGGAGAGAGTTTGAGTGGCTGGAAGTTGGGGTGCAGTAACAGATGGAACACCCCTGTCTTCTCAGATGTCCCAGAAGAGCCGCTCAGCTGAGCTCAGAGCTCCAGCCTCTTCGAGCCTCCCAGAAGAGGACCCAGAGCCTCCCTCTCAGCAATCACAGGCCATCATCGCAAGGAACAAAGAGTCTCTCAGCTTCCTCCATCTCTCCCACAGGGCCCCTGAGGCCTTGGAGTACCTGCCTTTCTTCCGCACCTATGGGGAGCTGGCTGAGGAGGAGCTGGTTGAGGAGGAGCTGACCCCGCAACCTGAGTTTTGCAGGGACAAGGCAGGAGGCCAGAGTCTCAGAGACACACCATTCTCGGAGGACTCAGCACTGCCCACCGGCTTCGTCCCTTACTACCGCTCCAAGGAGGAGAGTTTTCCCAGCCTGGCTCCTCTTCCTGCCTGGTCCTGTGTAGGCTCCCCAAACCCACCCAGCAGGAAGGAGGCACAGGCCAGCTATTTCTGTAGGACCATAGTCAGGGATGGATGTTCTGTGAGTTGAGGAGGCCACAAAGGGTGTGGGGAGAGGTACCAGGCCCCTGGTGCCTTCAGACCTCTGTCCCTGAGGGCTGCGGGGCTCCCGGATCAGAGTTGCTGGTTAGAAGGGCAGGGACTGAAAAGAGACTGCCCTGACCATCCCAGCTCAGCCACCAGTTCCGGGAGTGGCTAGGAGTGTGCTTCAGCCTTGGGTCCTTTCTAAGAGAGAAGCACAGGAGCTGCTCTTTGAGTCCCTGAATTACACACAGTAATGTCCCTAATGTGCTGAGCCTGGTGTTGTGCTCACAGGAACCTTTATTTGGGCCTTATGATTTGCTAGGGAGCCACACAATCTTTCTTAGGCATCATCTCATTTAATCTCAGTAATAATCCTATGAGATAGGCCTAATTATTTATTCCCATTTTACAAATGAGAAAATGACTCTTGGGAAACTTAAGTGACTTGGCCAAGGACACCTTGCTAGCAAGTAGCAAACCTGGGATTTGACTCAAAACCTGTGCCCTGTGACATTACTAATAGCCACCACCAGCACCACGCAGCTGGGTGCTGTGTCCTGTGACTGCAAAGATGGGGAGGTGAGATAAGTGGGTTCTAATCCCATACGTGCCCCTCCCAGCTGAGTGCCCTTGGGTGGGCCCATGGCTGAGCACTTTTCCATCTGCACAGCAGATGTGGGCCCCATGTTCTGCCCTTATTGCCACTGTGGTGTTGCAGACACAAGCCAACCCTGGCTATCTGCGCCTGAACCTGTGAGGTAGGCTTGCATCTGGCTGAACATCTGTTTCCTTCTGACCCAGGTTGCCTTTTCTGAGTCCTCACACTCACTAGCAGGACACTCCTATGACAGCATCCTGGAGGCCCATCTCTCTGGGGACCACGCCCTTCATGCCTCTGGAGCCTCTGGAGTGATACCTTACTACAGAACCCCTGAGGAGTGGCTGCGCAGTAGCCCTGAACCTCCTGCCTCTCTATCCAGCAGCCAGGAGACCCCAGTGGAGCTGCCCAGGCTCAGTGCAGCCACCCTGAGAGGGAGCAGGAACTGGCTGGAGTGGGAGGCACTGCAGAATAGGACCCCAGCACCCACCGTTTATCAAAGGGCAAAGATGACTGGAGGTAAGGGTCCCAGGGGTCAGTCAGTTTGCTCCTGGGTCCGCAGCTGGCCTGGAACCCCAGTCTTTGAGCCTTTATTCTCCCTGTTGCAGTGTCCACGACCACTGACAAGAGCCTCCCACCCTCTTTCCAGCAAAGCCAGCAGGCTCTCCTGGCCCCTTCCAGCCCCCAGGTGCACCCTGCCGGCAGGAGCTCCAGCCTGGGAGTCTGACTCCACAGGGCTGGCTTTGCCTTTCTCCTCTAGGAGCAGAGGGAAAAAGCTCGGCCTGGGCCCAACCCCCAGGAAGTGACCCGTCTGTCCCTGGCTGCCCCTACTTTGTTCTCCTAGCTGGAAAAACTTCTGATTGGGATGTGAACAGCCACACCGAAAGTGGTTCCATAGAGGAACGTCTGTCATGTCCCACACTTGGACCTCAGATCAACCCTCCTGTAACCTATCCCAAGCTCAGACAGAGGGAGCAGGAGGCACTGAGGGGTGCAGACACCCATAGACCAGCTTTATAAATAAATTCTAGCACTGTAAGGGTTGGAGCTGGTGCACTAATTTTATGCTTTGCAGAAATACTTGAAGCTTCCATTTATCGAGCATTTTCTATGTATGAGACCTAAACTTCAGAGGTAGACATTGATGTCGCCTGCATTCTATGGCGAAGAAACAGGCTCAGAGAGGCTAAGCAGTGTGCCCAACTCATGTAGCTCGCAAACACTAGACCGGGGTATTTAAGCCCCTCCTCCTGGACATGAAAGAGGCAGATGCTGACCACCAGCCTCCTCAGGACCCCCCCCCTTTCCCTCACTGCCTCTGTGTCTTTCTTCGTCCTGCTCTTGCCCTTTGGAGCTGGAGGTGGAACAGTGACTCAGCATGTGTCACTTCCTCGAACCCTGAGGACATGACCTCCAACCCAGGCTTGCCTGAATTTGAAGCATGTGATGTGGGCAGCTTGTGCTACCTTGCCCACTCCTGGGCTGCTCAGACACCTGCCCAGTCACATGTGTGCCCCATGGTTGTAGCCACTCTGCCCTGTGGCTCTGGTTTCGTGTCTCCTTTGCTGGTGTGGGGGTCCCAGCTTCTGCTGACATGCACACTGTGCTCATTGGATCCCCACTCCCTCCAGAAGACCATGTTTTGGGAATGCCCATTCCTCCTCCCCACTCTTCCTGAGGACAGGGGCTGAGGAGAAGAAAGAGAGAAGAATCTCTTGGTCACACTTGAATTACATTGTAGAACTTCATTGTTAAAAATCCAGTTCTTACTATCTCCAAGGCATCCTATGATGTCCCTTTGGCTCAGGGGATTTGGGGCTGAGAGTACAATGGAAGAAGTGATAGGAAAACGCCTTGGATTTGTTCTTGTATTGGGGACATTGTTCTGTTTCCTTTTATTTTCCACATCTAGAAGCTTCCATCTTTGATCCCATACTACCCTTGAAAAGAACAATGGGTTAGGAGGCATCTCTCTGTGTGTGAGAAACTAGGGCCACTTTCTCCTGTGCAGTCCAAGCTGGGTCCAAGTTGTGTTCCTCTCCTGCTGTTGTGTGGCATTGGAACATGAGGAAGGTTGAGAGACCTGCAGCCACCTGCCAGCAGCGCCTGAGTGAGCTGGAGGAAGCTCATGTACGCAGGGACTGAAGGGACCCCCAGGAGTGTTTTAAGGCTGCTGATCTCTCTTGAGGGAATGTCTGCAGGGGATCTGGAGTGGGAGAGACCGGGGTAAGGCCTGGGCTTAGCTGGAAGCACTATTGGCCTCTGCCCCACCCCGCTGGCCTTGCCTGGGAGCTGTCCATGTGCTGACCCAGACATGAACACCCTCAGGACCCAAGGGCCATGCAATGGTGAGGGCTGGCTTGCTTCACATGGGTTTACCTCACTGATTCCCAGTTAAGTTCAACCTGAGTGAGGTATGGTTATCACCCACATGGTACAGGTCAAGATGTCCAGGCACAGGTGGGTTAAATGGCTGAGTGGGTGTGTGCTGGAGTGAGGCCTCAGGAGGTGTGAGGAGGGGCTGGACAGGCACAGGCCTCAACCTTCCCCAGGGAAGCCCCCAGATCCCCACACAGAACAAATGCTGGTTTTAAGAAGCCCAAGCCCATCTGCGTGTGGGTCATGGAGGTTCGCCCAGGTTATGAGGTTTGGAGGGTAGCCGCCCTCTGAGACGGACCTTCACCCACTACAGAGAGCAGCAGCAGGGCTGAGGGCTGCCACCGACCTGACACCACCACCCACAGAATCACGTCCTCGCCCTCAACCCTTCCAGCTTCCCCTCCCATTACACCGGGGCTCTGGGCAAGCAAAACCCTTCAGGACTGCCTTGCTTTCCCCCACCTGGCACTGCCCAGGCTGCTCCCTCTGCCTGCCATGCCTTTCTCCACTGACTGAAACCCAGTTTTGTCTTTTTGTTCCAACTCAAATGCCTCCTCCTTCCCAAGGCCGGGTCTGCTGCCCTCCAGTCTTTCTCTCTACAGCACTCCTGGCCTCTACTCTGTCTAAGGTTCTGCACAGTGTGAGGGTTACCAGTTTCCCCCAGTCCTGTGGCTGATACTTGACGAATGCTTGACAGAGGAGACCCGCCACATGGCAGAGGATGGAGTAGACGTCCCAGAATACTAACATCTCTCTCTGTGTCCCAGGAAGTTTAGCACACAGCAGGTGCTCAGCGGCCCTCTGGCTATGACCTTGCAGCAGCAATGGCTCCTTCTGCCCTCCTTGTTTGCTTCTCTCACAGAAGCCCCTCAATTCTGGATCTTTGCAGCCCAGGTGACCTGGTCCCCTGACCTGTCTGGCCCCTCCTTGTCCTCAGCACCAGTCCACTTGTGTCCATCAGTTGAGAAGACAGGCAGAATAGAATGAGGCATGCCCTGTTCTCAGATGTCCAGAGAGCCAGCCCAGCCTGCAGGACCTCTCAGGGAAGAGAGGACAGAGGGCAGCCCAGGACACTGGCAAGGTGTGTGGGGAAGGTAGTTTTCCTACTAGTTACGGAATCATCTGCTCCAGGAGCTCAAACAGTATGACACAGTTGGGCAATGTCAATACCATCTCCCTGATAGTGGAGAAACTGAGGCAGAGGAGTTAAGACATTTACACAGAGGGGGCACGGGCTTTGGGAAAGTCACCACCACTTCCCTAGTCTTGGTCTGGAGGCAGCACTTAGTTGAGAGCTTGACCCTGGAGTCAGACAATAGATGTGACCCCATGACCTTACAGTCACCAGCTGACTTTGGAGAAATTGTTTAGCCTTCTCGAGCCTTTTTTTCATCTGTACAATGGAGACTTGCCTCATTCAGTGAGTTGGCATGAAGACAGCATACAGCACTTGCCAGCATGGAGCCCTGAGGAGGGAAAGAGTATGGAACGTGTGAAGTTTTGATAAATCCAGGCAGGCAAAAAGAGCAGGGGTGTCACCTCCCCTTACTGGGGCACTCTGCTCTCCAAGCACACAGCTCCCAGGATGACTCAGATGGTCCTCATCAATCTCTCAGATGTTCGCTGGCATCATCATACTCTTCTCTGAGCCTCCTGGGACAGTGTCTCTTTCATTGCCCAAGTATATAGTGAGTCTGGCTTTCTGCCAGCCAGTGCCAGGGAGCATGGGCCAGGAAACTGTCAAGAGGGGGCAGTCACACTTTGTTTCGGTCTGAGAGCCCCAACTGCTGTGCGGCAGCGCCCTCTTCTGGCACATCTTGACAAGACACGCACAAGCCGGTGCCTCCATGGCCCAGAATTTCAGACTTCTTTAACACTCCCTAAGAGGGGATCAGCCCTACCTTTGTGAAAGACAATGGAGGAAACTGAAGCCTGGATTTTCTCAAGGTGCCCAGTGAGTGAGCAGCAGCACCGGGACCAGAGCTCAGGCAGCCCAGCCTTCCTACCAGCTGCTTCGCCCCTCACTTCACAGCGACTTGCTTCTGTCTCTGTTCCTTGCTTTCAAGCGTCAAATTTAGTCTGCACATGCGCTGAACATACCTTCTCAAAGCGCTGCCAGTAAAGGAGGAAATGCTATTCCCAATCCTGCTCCGAATGAGCACGTAGCATCTTGGACATGACATGTGCTCCTCCTTCCCGCGAGAGTCAGGGTGGGACCCCAGAGTTGTTCTTTTCTGAGGCAGTGCAGGAATGACGCAGCAGGTACAAATGCCCAGGGAGAAATGCAACACGTGCACGTGGTCCTGTCTCATCATTCGCACTTGACCATCAGTAATTAAAGTCCATCTGCTCTGGAGCAGAGCCCAGGAATACAGTGGTGGGGGACAAGTCAGGCAGATCCTACCTCCTGGAGCAACTACGTACTGCACAAGGACTGACCAACATGGTGAGAGCTGGAAGGAGTTGCTGGGATGCCCGGAGGAAGGGCAATTAGCTCTTGACCTCCACTGAGGGGTCTGAAGAGGCCTCCCTGTGCCAAGACTGAGGGGATGGGGCCTGAAAGAAGGGGATTGAGGATGGCATCCAAGTTTCTAGTTTGGGGGCCAGCTGGGTGGAGGCACATTTCTCTAAGTTGAAGAAGGTCTGAGGAAAAACACCTGGGGAGTTAGATTTCATCAAGAGATCTTCTGTATTAGAGATGACAAGGGGGCATCCAGGTGGAGTTGTTGATTAGAGAAGAGGTTGTGGGCCCAGAAGCAAGGTGTGGAGGTCGTGAGCTGAGATATGGGGGTGTGGATGGGTAGTGGTTGAGATAAGGGGCCCCAAGGAACCTCCACCCAAAGATGGGCAGGAGCCAGGTGCCAGGGGATGAGATGGCAGCTAGAGGAAGGAGGGAATAGCTAGGCAAGGCAGTCTCCCAGAAGTGGAGTGGAGAAAGAGACAAGGGCAGGCCTTTAGCACAGCACAGCAGGCCAGGCATGAGCAGCCCAGGGTTTTGCTGCGCAGGTATAGCAGGTGAGCACAGGGCAGGGACTTCGGGCTTGGCTGAGAGCGTGGTGAGGAGCGGGGAGCGTGAGTCTGGATAGACTCAAAGTGCAGGCAGGAAACTCCAGGTCTGGAGAGCTTTCCCTGACTTCATCTTAGAGTGTAGTGGACTCCCTGTCTAGTACTCTCATGACATATCCATGTGGCATCCCAGACAGACTCCCTCCTTTCTAATAGACACTTTCCCAGAAGCCGGGACTAGTGCAGGCTCATTCCTAGGAAATTTCTGTTGCCAGAAAGGGCAAATAAGAATGGGAAGTGGGGCTTGGTGCCTGTGGCTCAAGTGGCTAATGTGCCAGACACATACACCTGAGCTGGTGGGTCCAAATCTGGCCTGGGCTCGCCAAACAACAATGACAGCTGCAACCAAAAAATAGCTGGGTGTTGTGGCGGGTACCTATAGTCCTAGTTTCTTGGGAGGCAGAGGCAAAAGAATTGCTTGAGCCCAGGAGTTGGAGGTTGCTGTGAGCTGTGATTCCACGGCAGTCTACCCAGGGGGACAGCTTGAGGCTCTGTCTCAAAAAGAAAAAAAGGGAAATGGGCCCCTAGTCCAAAGCTGTCAGCATATCCCATGTGCTTGCCCTACTGCAGGGGAAGTGCTCCGAGAGATGATCTTCAGGAAAGGAACTAGGGGTAGGGGAAGACATGAGGCTTCCTAGTTACACAGGGAATCACTCTCTCTGTGCAGAGCTTCTTCCCTGTGTAATGGTCAGAAGCTGCACTCCCTCTCCCGAGGGTAGAATACAAATGGGAATGGCAGCACTGGCATGTTGCTCCCAAGTGGGGAGGCCAGGAAGAAAGATCCACCCAGATCCCAACCTCAGAGCCAGCATTCTGCTGGGGTCCACAGCTCTGTGGTCTGGGATTCTCCTAGTTTAGCCCACAGTTCTGCTAAACCTGACAGCCTCCCCCTGCCTCCCTGGGTAATGTGCCTCATGGGCAGACTTGCGGCACATGTTTGGGAATAGAAAAAAATGGTCCATTCTGGAGAGAAGCCCACTCCTTCAGCTCTGCTCCAGATCATTAGCAGTCTAAACAGCAACTTTCTGGGCTCAGGAGGCCATCCTGGGCTGCCAGGGACACTGCCTGCCAACTCAGGACCTTCCTAATTGGTGTTGACACAAGACTGAAGGAATGACACTCTTCCTGGTACTCCTAAGGTGGCCTTCCAAAAGACCAGCCTGTAGGAATTGGCAAGCTTCCCTTCCACTTGTGGGTTCTCCCCAATGGTGAGCTCACTGAAGGGCCACTCTTCAGAGACTATTCATTTCTTATAACTGACCCAGGCATGCATCCGAGCATGGCAGGACTCAGCTCAAGGGGAGTGCAGATGGCAACTCCAAAGCCTCAAGGCTGAGGGGGTCACAATGTGCGCCAGAATCTGAGACTCAGGAGTGAGTATGACATATCCACTCCTCCAGGGGACTTTGCAAACTCCCCGCCAGCCAGGCTTGCGACTGCATCCTCAGAGGGCTGGCTCTGCTTCTCTCCCTCAGATAGAGGGTCCATGCTCTGTGTACCTGAGGGACACGGGTCTGCAGGAGGGACCCTTCACATCCAAGTCTCTACTCCTCAATGGGAAGGCCCCTTTAAGATCAATTTTTGGTGGTCAGACTCTATCTTATTTTAAAAGAGAGAGGCTGCTGATGCATGTTAGCCTGGATGGTATGACATGGATATGCCAGTTGGGACAAGAACAGACTCATAGAGACCCCCTCCTCCAGATGATGCCCCTCACCATTCTTGTCAGCCCTGGGGAGTCTTGGCTGGGGCCTGAGAAGGAACTAGAAAGGGGCTTCAAGGGAGTGTGAGGAAAACGTGCCCTGCTGAGCCAGGAAATGGAAGGCTGCTGAGACTATGGATACAAAGTAACCTAGGTAACCAATGACCAATAGAAAGAGACCATCAATGACCAATGGGAAAGGGCAATACTGCCCTGAAGCGCAGAGAGCCAATGAAAGATTTGCAACCAATTTCAAACAGAGAATATTTATACTGCAGGATAAATACGGCATCTCCCACCTTTTCTCCTCCAAGAGAGGAGACCACTGGCAACTCTCTTTGAAAGCGCTCTAAACTTCCTCTTCTTCCTAAATAAAATCTGTTACCCTGAAACTGGTGTCGGTTCCTTTTACTTTCTGTCCACACCGCCCGTGCCGCTCCAGTTTTATTTTCAGTTTCCACTCACTTTTGCTTTCGTGCCCTGGGTTGAACTTTCTAGCTCAGCCAGAAATAGAACCAGGTCAAATGAGTTTGGGGAACTGGGACTCCCAACCTGCAGCAGGGTCCCTGAGTCTCCTGATGGGAATTAGCAGGATGCCGAATGACACTAAGTCCTTTTACCAGGACCAGGACCATAAGGGGGACAAGATGCTCCCTTTGGAACGAAAGCCCCTCCACACAGCAAGGCCCCGTGTCGCAGAGAGCAGGGGACTCCAGCTAGGGGCCAGCCTGGGTGCAGAGTAGGCAACAGAGAGGGAGTTTGAAGTAGAGTGGCCCATATCTCTGCCTTCACCTGCCCTAGGTGGACGTGTAAGGAGCTGGACCCCTGGGGAGCTGTGGCTGTAGCTGAAAGTTAGACAAGACACTGGACCCCTGAGGCACTTGCTCTGGGCACAAGTCACTGAGGCGGACTTGGTTGGAGAAGGGAGAACTAAAGGAATTAATTTCACTGGGTCACCCTTGCATCTTTGGGCCTGGGATGTGCTGCGCCTTTAAGGTCCACTGGGGGCGTGATGGCACTTAGTGAGGTGAGCGGCAGCTCGCGGCTGGTGACTTGGAGACTGGGTTGGAGTAGGACCTGCAGCGCGCTCGGAGTCTCCAACTTTCTACCTCTCCCGCGCTCTAGCCCGCGGGCCATGCCCCGCAGACACTGAGTGGGCACTGCCCCAGGTCGGCTGAGGAAGGGCAAGGCTGCGCGCGGCACCGGCCATGGGCAGCTTCCAGTTGGAAGACTTTGCTGCCGGCTGGATCGGAGGTGAGTGTGCTTACCGGGAACCCCTGACCCGAGAGCAAGCGCTGCAGGAGCGGAGTTTGCACGTGGTGTTCCCGGTAAGGCAGCTCTGCGCACTGTGGGCTCTCAGCACCCGGCTGGGCGTGCGCGCCGGGTTGTCTCGGGTGGTCTTGGAATTCCTCGTCTACTAGGGAGCTAAAAAACGCTAAGAGCTTCTCAGCCATTCACCCTGAGCTTCCGATGTGCCTCAAAATCAGGACCCGCGGAGCTTGATCTGGTAATGATTAAACAGCTGGTCAAAGCACACAGCCAATGGAGCCTCCCAAAGTGCACACACCCTTCGGTGACCTGGAGCGCACCTGAATTTGGGAAGTGGCTGGGGGACTCGTGTGTGAGGGTGGCGCTTGACAGCTGGCCTCAGGATGCAGGGTGGTGGGGATGGAGCACCCCCAGCAGGGAGCAGCGCTCAGGCTGCTGGTGCCTGTTGACAGCTGGGAAGAACCCCTCCGGTCTCCTGGCAGCGGTCAATCATCACCTTCCTCCAAGCCTCCTCCTCCCGGCACTGGTGGCCCTTCACACCCGCTCTCAGGCACCCTCTTCTGGGGCCTGGATGGGGTGCTTGGGCAGAAGTTGCATTCATTTCCTTTCTTCTGCATCCTTCTTTCCAAAAGGCCTTTCCCTCCTCTCTCAGCTGTGGGTGAGGACGTTTAAGGGACTTTGCTAATTGTACAAAAAGAAATATCTCTCTTTTGACCCCATCTAAGGGGGTTATATGCAGCCTCTCCCCAAAGAAAAAAGATAGGATGAAAAGAGCAGCAAACTGACTATGATCCCAGGTCATCCCCCTCACCTGGCAGGAGGCCACCTCTCTGTCCCCACCTGCTTCACACCTTCCTGAGCAGAGGTGGCTCCTTTTACAGTAGCCAATTCTGTTGGCAAAGGCATCTTTGGGTTGGGTTGAGATCTGTCTCTCCTAACTTTACCAGTCAGGGGACTGAAGCCTGAGGCTGGCTGGGCATATCCAGGTCCTCTTCTACCATTTGGAGGGGGAGGCAGAAAGGTGAGAACCTTTCGTGGGCTGCCCCTCAAGTCACTAAACGTGCTTTAGTAAGGCTGCAAAAGAGAGATAGTTTGAGAAATGCTCTGGAGGGTGGGTCTGAGTCAGAATAGCTCTAAGCCTCTGATCAGATAGAGATCCCCCCATCCTCCAACGTGATGACTCATGGACCCTCCCCAACTCATAACTCACAACTCACATAGCATAGGGAATTATCCTTTATTCTGATATTCTGAGATTCTTCTTGCTTAGTTGAATATCAATGTGCCTTTTTTTTTTCTGCCATGAAATGATGCTAAGTGTAGTAACACTGAATACTTACTAGGTTCCAGCTCCTGCTTAAATGTTATATGTATTCTTTTAAAACAACTTTATTGAGGTTGATTTTACATATCATAAAATGCACTAATTTCAGTGTACAACTCAATGATTTTTAATGACTTTATTGAGTGGTGCAACCATCACCACAAATTAACTTTAGAACATTTTTATCCCCTAGTAAGACATGCCCATTGACAGTTGAGCCCTCTCTCCTTGCCTCTCCCTGAACAACCACTCCTTTCTATACATTTGTCTTTCCTGGATATTTTTTTTTTTTTTTTGAGACAGAGCCTCAAGCTGTCCCCCTGGGTAGAGTGCCATGGCATTACAGCTCACAGCAACCTCCAACTCCTGGGCTCAAGCGAGTCTCTTGCCTCCACCTCCCAAGTAGCTGGGACCACAG
>CAUYTI010151230.1:0-15035 GCA_963575145.1 Galago senegalensis
GGGTAGAGTGCCGTGGCATCTCAGCTCACAGCAACCTCCAACTCCTGGGCTCAAGCAAGTCTCCTGCCTCCGCCTCCCAAGTAGCTGGGACCACAGGCACCTGCCACAACGCCCGGTTATTTTCCTTCTATTTTCAATCCCTCGCCAATACATTCTCCACACTGAAAATTAAAGAAATCTTCATTCAAATCTCAAACAGGGCAGGCCACTCCCCTGCTTAAACCCCTTCCGTAGCTTTCCAAAACTCTTAAAGTTCATAAATCCTACGACAACCCCATCAAGTATTCCTCTCTATTCTTCAGTCTTACCCCATGTCATTTTTGCTATTGCCTATGTTCCAGTTATGTAGCCTTTTTTCCATTTTACTTACTAAAAAGTCGTACTTTATAAATTATCATACAGTAACACTGGCTTATTTCTAAGTACAGTAGAATCTCCATAGTTGACTACCTCCCTGGATCCCTGCACTGACCACCTCCTCAAGTTGACCTAATTTTCACAGACCTGACATACACCACATGTCCGTATCCATACAGCAGGCCTAGTTCTTTATATTGACCACCTCTGTATGTTACAGTCCCTTGGGTGGTCAATGTACAGAGGTTCTACTGTACTTTTTATAAATTTTAACACATGTATTGAATCTTATTAACTACCACCACCCACCAGCATAATACAGAAGAGTTTTGCCCCCACCCCCCAAAAAAACTCTCTCATGCTTTACAGCCATACCCTCCCAACCACACTAACCTCTATCTGAATGGCTCTCTATTTTTGTCATATAATGGGATGTCATATAAATGGAACCATACACTATGGAATCTTTTGAGACTACCTGCTTTCACCCTACACAATGCCTCTGAGAGTTGCCCAAGTGGTCACATATAAAAGTGATAGGTCAGTTTTTATTACTGAGTAGTAATCTACATGGATATGCCATAATTTATCTTTTTACCCATTAAAAAACATTTTGTTTGTTTCCAGTTTGGGTGATCATGAATAGAGCTGCTATAAACATTTGTGTATAGGCTTTTCTGAGAACATTACATTTTATTCTCTTTCTAGAGTAAATATCCAGGGTGTGATTGGTGGCACGTGTCATGTTTAATTAACTATATTAAAAAGTATCAAGTTGTTTTCTTGAGTATTAAAAAAAAATCAGTAAGGTTAACATCACCAGTAATAATCAGGTTGATATTATCCTCTCTGATATTAATAGCAGAGCACTTTACCTCTGTGTTATTCTTCTCCAAAACCCATAGCACAAGTCTAACCATAAGAAAAAAATATCAATATCAAATAAACCTAATTGAGGGGCAGTCTACAAAAACCTGGCATGTGCTACTCACAAGTGTCAAAGTTATCAAAACCAAGCAAAGACTAATGAACTAGAGGAGACTGAGGAAGCAAGGTAGCTAAATGCCAGGTGGGCTCCTGAATCAGATTCTGGAACAAAAGGACTTGAATGGGAAAATCCAAATAAAGTCTAAAGAGTAACATAGCAATGACAAGTTCTTAAGTTTTGAAATATATATCATGATTTTCTAAGATGCTAACATTAAGAGAAAAAGAGGTACATAGGAAGCCTGTACTATCCTTGCAGCTTTTCTGCAAATACCAACTAATTCCAAAAAATTTCGTAAAAGAAATGTATGTACCATCTGTCACTGTCCCCAGCAATGTACGACAGTTCCAGTTTATTGTGCATCCTTGCCAGCATCTGGTATCATTATTTCTTTATTTTAGTTATTCAAATAGGTATGTAGTAATATCTCATCATGGTTTTAATTTGCATTTTCCTAACGGGTAATGATTATTAACATCTTTTTATGCACTATTTACCAACTCTACATCCTCTTTGATGAAAAGTCTGTTTATGTCTTTCACCCATTTTAAATTGGGTTGTCTCCTTACTGCTGAGTGTTGAGAGTTCTTTATATGCTCTTGATATAAGTCCCTTAATACATATGTGATTTGCAAATACTTTCAGCCTGTAGCTTGTATTTTCATTTTCTTAATAGATCCAAAGTTCAAAGATCCACAGATCAAAAGCTTTTAATTTCTACTAAAGTCCAACTTATCATTTTTTTCTTTAATGGATTGTGCTTTTGGTGTCATGTCCAAGAATTCTTTCCCTGATCTTAAATCATGAAGATTTTCTCCTGTCCCTTTTTAAAAAAAGCTTTATGGCTACATATTTTACATTTAAATCTGTGATGCATTTTGAGCTATACTATTTACTAAGAAGGTGATTCTTTCTCTACTGAGTTGTTTTTGCACTTCTGTCAAAAATTCAATTGTCCATACATATTTGTTTGGGTCTTATTTTGGAAGCCTCTATTCTGTTCCAATGAGCCATGTGTCTATCCCTTTGCCAATACCACACTATTGTTATTATTGTACTGACATTCTTTTAGTACCTTAAATATGCTATGTTGCCTCCCTAATTCAAGAACTTTAAATATGCTAATTCTGTCTGCCTGGCACACGCTCTTTCTCCATCATCTAACTCATAACTCATCTTTCAGAATTCAACTTATATGTTATTTCTTGAGAAAAAACCTTTCCATCATGAAAGTCAAAGTGGTTTAATGAAAAAGAGAAACAAATCAAGACCTATCAGTCCAAGGGGCTTTTGATTACCAACAGTGCGAGAGTCAAGGACTAATGATAGTTTAAAAAAGCTATTAGTTCTGGGTGGGTGGCACCTGTGGCTCAAAGGACTAGGGCACCGGCCGCCTATGCCAGAGGAGGGGGGTTCAAACCCAGCCCTGGCCAAAAACTGCAAAAAAGAAAAAGAAAAAGCTATTAGTTCTATTAACTAGCACTATAGTGGACAGATAACAACTGTTTTCCTATTTGTTCCTCCATATTTAAAAATCCAAGGTTGGATTGCATTCTAAAGTCACGACTATTTTAAATAATAAGAAGACTTGGTGTAATAGTTTACTATATTTTATTCCTCCTGAAGAACACTTGCGTTGGGGGGGGGGGCTATGAATGTGAGCTAGTTTAGAGATAGTTTGTTAAGGTTTATACTATTTTTGGATTGTGATTGTCAAGAGTGAAGGTTTTTAATCTGTCTTTTGTATACTGTTTTCTCTTTCTACATTTTGCTGATTGTCCTATATATAAGTTTAACATATCACTTTTTTTTTTTTTGCAGTTTTTGGCCAGGGTTGGGTTTGAACCCTCCACCTCTGGCATATGGGGCCAGCGCCCTACTCCTTTGAGCCATAGGTGCTGCCCTAATATATCACTTTTTAAAGGAAAAAATTCTAACCATTTTAAATTAGTATTTCAACTTTGACAACCAAATGAAAAAAATCAGGGATAAGCAGCTTTATTCCATTTGGGGTATTTTTGTAAATGATTTACATGCATCAATTTTAATAACAGTCTTACTTTTTTGTGACTTCATTCTTCATACATGCTTGCTGTACAGGTATGTCCATCTTTGTGTATAGAGGGTTAATAAATTAGTTTCCATATACATAAAAAAAAAGCTATTAGGATTTCCTAAGCTTTGTTACTTTCCTGTATTTCTCATTACCATCAACCCTTCCCTACCTCTTCCTCTTTCTACTTTGCCCATAATGCTTAGCTGTAAAATCCTAAAAGCATAAAGGAAAAGTGTAGTTGTCATCCTGGGCGGGTACAGAGGAGAAGAGCTACCAACCATCATCCCACTTCTGCTCTAGATGGGTGCTGGAGGTAAAGAAGATTCTCTATAGAATAAAGTGAATGAATTTCCTAGGGCCTAGAATAAAGAAGAAACTCACCTAGGTTTAGCAACAAAAAGGTCCATTTCCCAATAAAAAAGCTAAAGCTACTATTGAGGAACAGGCTGATCTTTGTGTTACGTAGTCACAATTTAGAGAACTGGTAAGGAGAAAAGTTAAGACTTCCTTTAAAGAGCCTCCTCTCTTAAAATGCTTATAGTTGATAGTAATGATTCAAAATGCTATATTGTAGCCAGGAAAAAGAAAAGCAAAGTGAAATATTTTCTGATCATTTGTTATATTCCAGGGATGGGGCTAGATAATTCACATACATGCTCTCATATATTCTTGACAAAAAGTCAATTAAGTAGTTATTATCTCTACTTTTTCGAGGAAGAAATTGAACTAAATACAGCCAGATTTTCTTCTTTATCCTTACTCTTCCAATTTTTTTATAATAATTAGACTTATTATGAAAAAAATAAAGCAATACATGAAAAATCTACTTACATTAGAAAAGACAATTAACAGATACCAAGATGACACAGATGTTTGAATTATGTGACAAGGATTTTAAAGCAGCTATCAGTAAAATGTTCCAAGAAGCAATTACAAATACTAGTGAAACATATAAAAAAAGTCTCAGCAATGAAAATTTTAGAACTGAAAAATGATTAAATATCAAATTAAAGTCACGAGATGAACTCAGTAGTAGAATGAAGTCAGTAGAAGAATTAGTGAACTAGAATTTAGATCACAGAAATGATCCTATAGGAACAACAGAAAAAGATTGAAGAAATAATAATAAATGGAGTCTCAGGGACCTGCAGCACATTTACAGAAGGTCTGAGTTCATGTCGCCAAGTTCCCGAAAGGGAGGAGCATGAAGAAACACAGTCTGATGAAATAGTAGCTGGCAATTTTCCAGATTTGGTGAAAATCATAAACTAATAGATTTAAGAAACTGGGCAAATCACGAGCAGTTTCTATCCAAAGAAATTCAAACATAGGCACATTATAATGAAAGTTTTCTGAAAACTAAAGACAAAGAAAACCATCTTGCAAGCAGCCAAAGAGAAACAGTGTGTTACCCACAGAGAAACAATTAAACAACAAATTTCTCATCAGAAACCAAGGAGGCAAAGAGGATTCCTTGGTAACAGGTTGGTGTTGCTCTGTATTCTTTTTATCTCACATTTTAATTTTAGATAGCACATACTGAATCCCTGCTAAAAAACTGAGAAAAGTGAACTTGTATCTCCCAGATCCTAATTTGTTATTCTACTCTTCTCAAGTTTCCAACATTTATATTCTATGTTATAATCATAACTGCAATTCCCAGAGGTATCAGTCTTGGAGCTAAACTTGAGTTCAGTGCCATCAGGCTTAAGGACACAATTACAAGCTGGAGCTCTGGTTGACTGCTCATTCAGGTTTTATTAGACCTCCCTATCTATTTTTAAAATGATAGCTCTTCCCTACCACCAAGGGCTAGGTGTCTCACTACTGTTTTACTTTTCCACAGTACTTATTTATCTGAAATCCTTTTCTTTTCTTTTTTTTTGAGGCAGAGTCTCACTATGTCACCCTTGGTAGAGTACGGTAGCATCACAGCTCACAGCAACCTCAAACTCTTCACCTTAAGCAATTCACTTGCCTCAGCCTCCCGAGTAGCTGGAACTGCAGACGCCCACCACAATGCCCAGCTATTTTTGTTGCAATTGTCATTGTTGTTTAGCAGGCCCAGGCCAGGATTGAACCCACCACCCGCAGTGTATATAGCTGGTGCTGTAACCACTGTGCTACGGGCACCGAGCCTATTTTATTTTTCTTTATCATCTGTTTCCTTTTGCCTCTAAAAAGTAAGTTCCATGTGCTCAGTGCCTGTGGCTCAAGTGGCTAAGTCGCCAGCCACATACACCTAAGGTGCAGGTTTGAATCCAGCCCAGGCCCACCAAACAACAATGATGGCTGCAACCAAAAAAAATAGCTAGGCGTTGTGGCGGGCACCTGTAGTCCCAGCTACTTGGGAGGCTAAGGCAGGAGACTCGCTTGAGCCCAGGAGTTACTGAGCTGTGATATCATTGCACTCTACCCATGGGGACAGCTTGAGGCTCTATCTCAAAAAAAAAAAAAGTAAGTTCCATGAAAGCATGAGCCTTATGTGTGTACATGCATATTCTGTTCTCTAATATTTGAATTATATGCTTATTCTTATGTTGGGCATTTACTTTGAGAATTGACAGCCTAACCAGGGGTCCTCAAACTTTTTAAACAGGGGGCCAGTTCACTGTCCCTCAGACCTTTGGAGAGCTGGACTGCGGGCCCCGGGACGAGTTGGCTGCTAAGCAGGACAGGCAGCCGTGGCAAAAACACCCGGCGGGCAGGATAAATGTCCTAGGTGGGCCGCGTGTGGCCCACGGGCCATAGTTTGAGGACGCCTGGCCTAAACCCTCTTCTTTAGGAACTCAGTTTTAAAAAATACTAGATACAAATTTGGAAGAAGTATGATTTTACAATTTTTAAATCAACAGTGAGACAAAATTTACATGTAATAAAATGCAATTAATTTTAATGTACAACAAAATGTGTTCTGACAAATGATAACATTTCTATTGTCCCCAAATGCTTCTTCATGACTCTTTGCATGACTCTTTACTTTAATCTTAAGGTATCTTAAACGAATTCCGTGAATGGTTTTACATGTAACAGAACATTTTTCCTACCCCTACCAATTAAAGGATCAAAATACTAATATTAAATATTAGTGAGACAAAACAAAGAAAAGCCCTCCGCATCTCTTCATGCCTCACACCTCCCTGAGAGCATTTCTTTCTCCCCTTTCCCAGGAGTATATACTTACCTGTCACTCAAGTCCCAGCTCATTCTACCTTCTTTGCAAAGGTCTAACTCTCCCTCTTCTGTTACTTCTCCAAATTAATATCTATCTTCCTACGGCATATTATGATGACCTTTATGTCAATATTTGTTACACAGTTTATAAACAACTGTTAGTCCATTAAGGAAAGAACCACATCTCATGAATGTGTATAAACCCAGCACCTGGCATGCAGAACAAACAGTACATACTCAATAAATAATTATCAAATCTCATGATTCAGATAAAATATCACTTACTCTGCCAGATCTTTCCAACACCATCTATAATCCTGAAAATAAAAAACACGGTAGAACCTCTGTAACAAACTACTCAACATACGGAGGTGGTCAATATAAGGAGCTCAGCCTCCTGCACTGATACACACATGTGGTGCATGTCTAGTCTGCAAAAATTAGGTAAACTTAAGGAGGTGGTCAATGTAGGGTAGTCAACTTAGGGGGGTCTACTGTAATTTAGTTAGGCCGTTGGGTACATTCCTCTAACCTACTATTCAGAAGAATTCAACTGAATTTTCAATTCAATTAATGGCTTGATAAAATGCCTGTTTTTTCTTTAAAGAATTTTCACAGTTACATAGAAATAATTTATGACATTTTCCCATTCTATAAACAATGCAGAATTCATTTTGCACAGTAATTGATAACTTGGTTTTTCTTTAAAACCTTTTCTCAATTTATTCCAAATAAATTTCAAGATCCTAATTCAGTATAACGGCCTGCTTCATATATGTCAAGATCTACTACTCAAACATCACTAGCACATTAAGTGCTGGGTAGGAATGGAGGGAACCAAAGAACCTGCTTTATTAATAAAGCCCTAGGGAAAAAAACTAGGGCCTCAGTTCAGAATTTTAAAAAGTCTGATCTTCAATAGAAGATAACTTTTAAAATATATTCTAGCAATATTTTTGAGAGAACAAACAGTCACAATTGACATAGTTTTCTTCTGTCTTCAATGAAGACATTTTAAAAAACAAAGAAAGATTGAAAGAATTACAAATATGTGTGTCATAATTCAACAAATGCTTCTTGGGACAGTTTGAGTTTAACCCTAAGCATGCTATCAATCATTTTAAACTTACGATTTCAGTAAAATTTTTTCTGTATTATATTTAAATTTTCATTTATCTTCAAATAGCACTGTCTTTTTACATAATCAACTTTACTTCTTAAAATTAATAAAATAAAATAACATCAGAAAGGAATAAATTATCCAATTCCACAGTTCAAGATGAAAAACACAAAAGCTTGGTAATAATTACTGTAACTGAACTTATCAGTTCAGTAAGCTCTTCTCAATTTCTAGCATAGTCTAAACTGTTCTCCCTGGCTGAACCTGTCTTATATAAAGTGAGATTAACTTCTTGAATTCTATCGCTCTTTTAATGTCAAACGCTATTGAAAAGCCATCAATGGCTTCCCATGCTGCAGAATAAATTCCTAACTAGTTAGGTTGATTTACAAGTTACCAGGGATCTGGCCCCCTATCTATGCCACAGCTCCTGCCTTATCCCTCAGTCAATTTCTACTATCAGGCTTTTCCTCAAACTAATCCCTCTTCCCTAAATGCCTTTCCCAACAAGTGGCTCCCAACAGAATCCATCCTATTAAACTGCTAAACCTGAGTTCAAAATCCTACAAAAAACTCTTCACCAACACACTTATTCCCCTCTATCTTACTCTCTGAGGAACTAGAGAACTGGTTCTGTAGGTGTAAGTTTTAAACTCTTTTTTAACTTAACATAATTCCATTGACTTTCATTAAAAAAAATAATAATACTAGTAATAATTGTTAGGTACCCATCATATGCCAAGCCATTCTGGGCACTGGCCTTACAGCAAAAAAAACAAAAAAGTTATAGTCCCTATTGTCACATTGCTTATACATAATGGATATGAACTATTTAGGTATTCATTTATTATTAATACATCAAAATTTCCACTGTTGACCAATTAGGTTGTCTTCAGTTTTTACTATTATAAGTAATGCTATTGTGAACATAGCTCTAATAGACCATTTTATTCCTTGGACTATTTGCTTAGGGTCATTTCCCAAGGGTAGGATCATTAAATCAGTATCCTTAGATACGCTTATGGCTTTTAAGATATATACTATCATACTACCTTCCAAATGAGCTGTTCCAATTTCAAAAACAATGCAAGAGTACTTGATTCCCTGTGGAGTTCTTTATTACTATTACTCAATCAGTATAAAAAAGTTATTCACTTTTTTAGGGAAGTAGGGTGCCGGCCCCATAAACCAGAAATGGTGGGTTCAAACTCGGCCTGGTCAAAAACTGCAACAACAACAAAAAAAAAAAAAGAAAAGAAAAGAAAATAGTTTTAATTATCAATGAGATTGAACTCTTTCTCTTATGCTGTGTCTTCTCATGAGCTTATAGGCATGTTCTTTATCAATGTAGTTACTGGAATGTTAGTGTTGTAAATATTTTTTATGACATGCAGAGTAATCATGTGAGCTCATATTTATAAATGTTTACCATTTTTTTCTTTTTAGTTGTAATTGTGTTGATTTTCTTCACATAAATGTGCTTAACTTTTTAAAATCATTTTTTAGTATCGTCTTACTTTAGCAGACTACTATTCTTTGCACAGTTTCACTAGTTTTTCAAAGTCAACCATAATATTTGCACACAGACAGGCTCAACACTAACTTTCCTAACTGCTACCTGATTACCCTAAAACTTAGGAAACAATCCTACCAGTGACAAGATTTTATGCTTATTTATTTATTGTACATTCAATTACTAAACTACACTTCCTCAAAATACTTGTTTATTGTACATTCAATTACTAAACTACACTTCCTCAATTCTAAAATACTTGTTTTTCCTAAAATAATATTTTTAGGTTTCTGAAACTAGGAGAAGTATTGGAATTAAAATCTAAAATATCTACCAACAGTCAAGCACTGATACATGTCACTGCGTGTGTAAAATAAACCTAATGAAAATAAATACATTCCCTTAGAAGGGATCTGTTTATTCACCTATGACCAGACGTGAGCCAAATGCACAGGCAAATTCACAAGCAACTTACACTTGAATTTTAACTTACATTTGAAAGCCTAACTTGCTTGAAAATGTTTTCAGAAAGACTGAACCATAATAAAGCACTGAAATTAAAAGCTATTGTGATGCAAAAATTGTCTGTTGCAAGCCAAGCAAGAGCAATTAAAGGCAGTGAAAATTGCACAATCTCTCAAAATAGATCATAGAATTATCAGAGCTGGATGACACTGGTGTAACGAATTTGCATTTTACGAAGTACTATCACCCAAGTGGTGGATATCAATCTGTCAAAAGTTTCCAGCTGACTCAAATAGGAAGTTATTTAATTCACAGTTTAACTATAGAAAAACTGAAACTATGAGGTTAGCCAAAAAAGAAAAGCAATTAAATTCCAACCATTCCCCGTGTGATTCAAAATTGTATTGGCAATCTTATAGTATAAAGAGACCAAGCTTAAACATTAATTTTTATTTTTTATTTATTTATTTATTTATTTATTTTGAGACAGAGCCTCAAGCTATCCCCTGGGTAGAGCGTTGTGGCATCACAGCTCACAGCAACCTCCAATGCCTGGGAGTCTCCTGCCTCAGCTTCATTAGGGTTTAAAGCTGGATAATGTGTATTTCACTATTCTCCATGAATTTGTTCGTTTACAAAATAAATTAAAAGCATATTAAAAAGAGAGAGAGAGAGAAACCAAGCACAGGTGAGGAAAAGCCACATGTTAGAATGTGAAAAATGACAAGATTCAATCTTATAATTCCAAAAGGGTGATACAGAAATTACATGGATAAACTTATACTTCTATCACTACACTTTTAAGAAGTTTCTAAAAATTAATGTTTTTTTCTGAAAGTATATTAAATCTGTGACATATATCACAATTAATAATCTTAGCATTGAGAATGCACTGTGTGTATGGGGGTGTGAATATGCATCTACATCTATTCAGTTATTCTTTTATTCATCCATTAATTTCTGAGTAGAGAGGAAAGCAAGAGCAGAGAAGTGGGTAACAAAACTAAAGATATAATGCATAAAAATCAAACATTTCCATAATCTTAAAGACTATTATAATGCAGAAGAACACTACACTTGATCTTAGCCAAAAAGATGCAAAACTATGAGATGCAGAAAAACACATTATAAACGATGAAAATACCAACCAGTTGATAACCAACAAATAACAGAACCAAACAGATAACCAACAAATAACAGAACCAAAAAACCTGATAAAATTAAGGATAAATGCCAAAAAATAGAAATGGCTGAAAAAAAGTAAATAAATATGGGTTTTAAGTTAAAAAATACCAATAATAACTTATTAAAATTACATGATAGTGACTAAGACGTAGAATATTCTTTTTTTCTGAGATAGGGTGTCACTTCATTGCCCCAGGTAGAGTGCAGTGCAGTGTTATCATCACAGCTCACTGTAACCTCAAATGCTTAAGCATTCCTCCTGCCTCAGCCTCTCAAATAGCTGAGACTATAGGCACAAGCCACCACACCAAGATAATTTTTCTATTTTTTGCAGAGATAGGATTTTCCTATATTACTCAGGCTGGTCTTGAACTCTTGGCCTCAGTGATCTTCTTGCCTCAGCCTCCTAAAATGCCAGGATTACTGGCTTTTGCCACTATGCCTGGCCATTTTTTTTAAAGTATGATTATGAGCTCAGCACCTGTGGCTCAAGTGGCTAAGGCGCCAGCTACATACACCTAAGGTGGCAGGTTCAAATACAGCCTGGGCCCGCCAAACAACAACGACAGCTGCAACCAAAAAGAAAAAAGAAAAAGCCAGGCACTGTGGCAGGTGCCTGTGGTCCCAGCTACTTGGGAGGCTGAGGCAGGAGACTCGCTTGAGCCCAGGAGGTTGCTGTGAGCTGTGATGCCACAGCACTCTACCCAGGGGGACAGCTTGAGGCTCTGACTCAAAACAAAGTATCATTATGAACTTGTGGACATATTTAATATGACTCATTACATTGCAGTTATGCATACTGATGCTCAAACTGTCTCATCTTTGGCCAGCCAGAGTTTATTCAATTAAACACCTGAGTCATTCTCCCACAACCCAATTAGTGTTGAATAACTTCATGGCAAGATGTTCAAGGCCCCAGGTCTAGAATCAGATTGAACCATAAACCAATTTTCATAGTTACCTGATTTCTTTCTTATTTTTTTCTTCTAGTAAATTAAAAATGTCTAATTATAAATAATAAATCAGTTATGTTATTCAGTCTGGATATTATGATTGAATATGGACCCAGAAGAAATTATAGCAAGATTTCTCACTGACATCTACTTTCAGTATTCCTTAGATTTCTTAAAAAAAAGTATATCCTACTCAAAGCTGGAAGTTAACTGCTTCAACTTGAGAAATTGGAAAACAAAAAGATTTCTAATCTTCTCTCTGCTTGCTTTTTGGCACTGGAAAAAAATTTTTTCATGTTCTATTTCAAAATTTGAATATGGCATTTAAATATGCACAATGGAAATTCATGATGTATTTTTCCTTTTATAAATTAATAAAATCATCAAATGTGGGGAAATAATCAAGTTCTTAGAGATTTAATTATTTTGTACCCTAATTCAGACTTTTATAAAATTCTTATATTTCTTCTTTAATATTAAAACTCATGTATCATGAGTATAAACTTGTTTTGTTTTTTCTTTTTATTTTTTAATGAATATAAACTTGTAAATTCTTCAACCACAATCCTTCTACCTGGAACAATTAAAAAAAGAAAAAAATAATAAAATAGTAACTTCAAACTATTTGAAATACCACAGTTATGTAGTGAGTTATGCCTCCTAAAATCACAGAAATAGCATTAACAGTAGTGAAAAAAAAAAATACAAAGGAACCTCCACAGCTGACCACATTCCTACGTTGACCAACTCTGTAAAAGTTGATCTAATTTTCACAGACTGGACATGCACCACATGCAGCAGCCAAAAAAAAGGTGGCAGAACATTTTGGTGTTAGAGAGACAACAGCTAGCAACATCCAAATATGTAAACATGAGTACTTGGAAAGATATGGTAAGGAAAGCTGAGACCTACAGCAGAAAAAAAGGAAACTTCCCTTAATTAAGTCAGTGAAGGTAGATGAGGGTAGTTTAATGCCCAAACCTCCAGGCCAATGATCCAAGAAGTTGCCAAAAAATTTACACAGGAATTTTGGGTGGCAGATTTCCAAACATCAAGTGATTGGCTCAAGAAATTTAAACTGTGACACAATATCTCCTGGAAGTTTTGAGTGGTGAATCCAATGAAGTTCTAGTAGAAGTTGTGGACGAGTTTATCAGAAGTTCCCGGACTTCGGAGAGGCTTCGGAGATGATGACAACTTTAACATGGACTTTTTTACGCCTGACAAGAGCCTCATCATGAATGCTGACAAACTTTCTAAAGAACTTTTTTCGAAGTTCTGCTTTGCACCTTATTCAACCAGGGATGAAACTAAAGCCTGGTGATTGGTAAATTGGTAAAGCCACATACATTCAAGAAACTGAAGTCTGAAGACCTCCCTGTCAGTTGGAGATCAAACAAATGCACATGGATGACTGGTACCCTATTTGTTTTTTTTATCATTTATTTATTTTGGGTGCCCTATTTGGAAAGTAGGTATGAGGTATGGAGAAATGAAGAGGAAACGGCCTGTGCTATTGATAGTAGACAACCTTGCTGGCCACATGGAAGTGAATCATCCACAAATGTTGACACTAAAATTTTTGCCTCCAAACACAACATCAAAAATCCAACCTCCTGGCTCAGCGCCTGTGGCTCAAGCGGCTAAGGCGCCAGCCACATACACCTAAGGTGGCGGGTTCAAATCCCCAGCCCGGGCCCACCAAAACAACAATGATGGCTGCAACCGAAAAATGGCCAGGCGTTGTGGCGGGTGCCTGTAGTCCCAGCTACTTAGGAGGTGGAGGCAGGAGACTCGCTTGAGCCCAGGAGTTGGAGGTTGCTAAGCCCAGCTCCTGCAGTCGGTCATTAAGTTTGTTAGCCTTCATGATGAGGCTCTTGTCAGGCGTTGCCTTGAAAAAAAGTCCATGTTAAAGATGTCAACACAAACCTGTGGTCCACCTATGGAAGCAACTGCATCTGCTGTATCGATTAACACTCTGGATGCTGTCCTCTGGATCACTTCTGCTTGGAATAAAGTTCAGCCAGAAATAATACAAAAGGGTTTCAAGAAAGTTAGATTTGTCACCAAGAGCACGAGTTTTAGCCCCATCAGACGATCCGTCTCCCATAGCAGAATTTGAAGGAGTAGCTTTTGAAGGTTATTTTGCAATGCATGATGATGCAGCAATCTATAATGCCTGACTCAGAAGCAATTTTCCTAGTGATACTGACCAAAGTACAGACCGACATAGAAGTGCATGAAGCAGCTGATAAGGTGGAAGAAACAAGTGAGGATGACACGGAAATTGCAGAGACTGTAAAAGAACAGGATGTCAGGCATCGAATAATGCAGCTGAAGGCATTTGCTGTGGGAAAATGCCCAGGTATGTAGATGGTATAGCCAGGGTTGAGAGCGTTTTCTCCACTTATGTTTTTAATAATAAGAAACCAACCAAGACTGACTCTTTTTTCAGAAATTCAGAAATGATTAAACCACGAGAAAACAGTAAATGTACTGATTTTGTATGATACTGTATGTATGGTTTCACTGTTTTGATTATGTATGATTTTGTATGATATTCTCTAATAAAAGCTGTACAATAAAGTACATATACGTATTGGTATAGCAGGCCTAATTCCTTACATTGACCACCTCTGTATGTTGACCAGTTTTTTTTACAGTCCCTTGAGTCGCCAACTTACAGAGGTTCTACTGTATTTCTTTATCTCGTTTTACTATAAAACTAACAAACATGAAAGCCCTTTCCTCCTCTACAGCTAGCATACCTCCCTGTGGAAAAGCAGGATACTTTATTTGTTCACCATTTTGTCACAAAACTCTGAAAGGAGGAGGTGTAACTTGTGGTGGATATAACAAAACACTGCTTACATCCACAAGGTTTACTCTTTTCTTCAACACTAAGTCATCATCAGAAGTCACAGTACTAAATGGCAACTCATCTCTGAAAAAAGCGAGATATGAATTGATATCCTTTTACTCAGAAACCAAGTACACCCTTTCCTGCTCAAGTTGTTGGTACTTTTTTTTTTTGAGACAGAGCCTCAAGCTGTCCCCCTGGGTAGAGTGCCGTGGCATTACAGCTCACAGCAACCTCCAACTCCTGGGCTCAAGCAAGTCTCCTGCCTCTGCCTCCCAAGTAGCTGGGACCACAGGCGCCCAGCACAACGCCCAGCTATTTTTTGGTTGCAGCCATCATTGTTGTTTGACGGGCCCAGGCTGGA
>CAUYTI010151234.1:0-32716 GCA_963575145.1 Galago senegalensis
GTAACAGCCTCTCGGGGTTCCTTCCCGAGCGGCTTAGGAACCCTGACGCGTTGGCAAATAAACCAACCTCTTGCTTTTTGCATCGACCTGTGCTCGTGAGTGGTCTTTGGGTGAGCGACCCCCGGGGTTGGGCACAACAAACCCACAATAACAGAAGCATTTTGGACCAATCAGCTGGCTGCAATGTCAAGCCTGCTTCCATCATTTTTCTAATCACTGGAACTATGAGACAATATAATCTAGTTGTTTTAAGCTACCCAGTTGCTGTTGCTTTCTTAGGGCAGCCAGGGCAAATTATCACAGCAAGTTTGTACTGTTAAGCACTCTTTCTTTCTTTTCTTTCTTTCTTTTTTTTTTTTTTTTTTTTTTTTTGCCAGTTTTGGCCAAGGCTGGGCTTGGATACTTCAAAAGGCTTAGCTGAAACATCTTATAGGGAAATCAAAGGGGTGAATTTCCAGGCTCTCTCTCCTCCAGAAAAATGGATAGTCTGAACTTTTACTACTTTCTTAAGAGGGACAAATTTTATAAAAAAGAAAGCTACTCATGTCGCTTTAGTGCTTAATCCAGTTAGTGCTTATATAGGGTAGTCCTAGGTTAAATTCTTACAAAAAGGGACAGTGTCTCCCCAAACATCTTATGGAAGGTTAAGATGAGCTAGCAGGGTCCCTGGGCAAAAGGATTTTAATCATAGGAATCTACAGATAAATGTATCCTTCCTTAATGTCTATGCGCAGACGTCTTACAGTAGAAGATGATGAAACCTTTGGCATAGTTTACTTAATAAATAGATGTATCAATATTCCCAATTCCCATGAGTAGGAAAAATGCCACATGGTTGGTAAATACAGCACTTGAGAACTTGAGGGCTCGCTCTCTGCATGCTTAATTCCATAGAAGGTGAACTTTTTAGGTTTCTGAACCATTAATGATGATTTTGCATCTTTACAGACACACTCTAAGTGGGATTTAATTCAAGCTCCATGCTCAGGATGTCACAACATTTCTAATTTTAAAAAGACAAAATGAAAAGAACTGTTGAACTTTAGAAAAATTATTTTTAATTTGCAAACATTTTCAAAATCAAAAGCTAAGGTTTTCTTGATTTTATGTTGATTCTGTATATTTAAGAGCTATTATTTCCAAGGCACTACAATTAATTAACCTTGGAGTACATGACACCATTTAAAGGTACAAAGAAAGACCAGGCATGTGGCTCACCCCTGTAATCCCAGCACTCTGGGTGGCAGAGGTGGGAGGATCCCTTGAACTCAGGAGGTTGAACAAGAGCAAGACCCTACTTCTACTAAAAATAGAATAACTAGCAGGGTGTGATGGCTCAGATCCGTAATCCCAGCACTCTGGGAGGCTGAGGCAGGTGGATTGCTTGAGCCCAGGGGCTGGAGACAAGCCTGAGCAAAAGTGAGACCACTTTTTTATTAAAAATAGAAAAATTAGCTGGGCATGGTGGCAGTGGCCTGTAGTCCCAGCTATTCAGGAGGCTAAGGTAGGAGGATCACTGGAGCCCAGGAGTCTGAAAGTTGCTGTGAGCTAGGCTGATGCCACCTACTTTCTACTTGGGAAGCTGAGGCAACTGGTGAGCTAGGCTGATGCCACAGCTTTCTACTCGGGAAGCTGAGGCAAGAGCCCAGGAGTTTGAGATTGCTGTGAGTTATGATGCCACAGCACTCTGCCCAGGGGGACAGAGTGAGATTCTGTCTCAAAGGAAAAAAAAATGCATGCAACAATAAGAGCCTTCAGTTTTCTCCTTTTCCACGGGCAAAGCTTGCTTATTGCATGGATGTCAACAGGGGGCGTCCACCAGTCAAGACTACAAAATTGAAAATATTTGCTGACTTACAAAATAATAAAATCTTTACATAAAAAATATTTGCAAAACAAATGGCTTGAAAGCAAGAAAAAAAAATGTAATCACACATAACATGTAACCTCTGTTCCCAGTGTAGTGGTTGGCATTTGTAGTCACAAGATACCACATCGCCAATTTTAGGTCAAAATCCAGGTTCGAAGCTGCCACTGTTTAGTCACTTATTTCTTTCATTTACGGTTTTAAAATATTTACTTATAATTTAATTTTTTATAATTTAAGGTTGATTAAATTTGGATTCTTTAAGATGTGATCTTCAAGGGTTTACTGGGAGACTTAGGACCTAGGGACCTAGGAAACTGGAGAATCATCAGGAGAGAGACAGGAAAATGGCTCAGGGGCTAAACTGTCAGTGCTACTAACTGTCAGTGCCTGACATGGAACGGAGGCTCAATGAAGAGTGTATAAATAAAAATATTTTGCTGGAGGGTGGTCCCTGGGGCTCAAAGGAGTAGGGCACCAGCCCCATATGCTGGAGGTGGTGGGTTCCACCCCAGCCCTGGCCAAAAACTGAAAAAAAAAAATATTCTGCTGGAAAACATAAATATGTATATATGTAAATAGGTATACATGTGTATGTATACATATATACATATATATGTTTTACAGCAGAATATATATATATTTCCGTTCATATATATATGAAATAAATATATATAGGTATTCAATATATATATACACACCAATGACATACTGGTATATATACCTATATATAGGTATTAAATAAATACATATACGGTATTCATATATGTATGAAATAAATAAATATATTCCAGCATACTATATATATGTATTTCCATTTATATATATGAATTCCATATACACATACCAGATACACACACACACACACTATACTCCCTACTACTGGTTCTAATGCTGGAAAAAACCCAGAACAGCCACATCTTTAACTTGGGACAGCACCTAATGATACCTCACTGTTATTAACTGAAAAGATCCAGAATTATCTCTACATCATCACTCAAATCATCAAAAGACATTCACAGTTTTCAAGGACATCTATGTGAAATATACTTTTTCTAAAAAAAGGGTCACAACAACTGCCAGGATCTTGTTTCTAATGGCAGGGATCCTGGAAAAATATCTAGTTTTGTATACGAAGGAAGCTTCCTGCTGACAAGACCCAGCACCGGGGACACCGGCTTCCCCTCAGGGGAACTAGTTTCACTCTTTTGCATCCCTAAACCTTAGACAAAGGGAAATTTATCCACTAACGATGACTTTTTAATAGAGCAATTAATGGAGAAAATACACAAAATGTCTGACCCATCTCCTCAAAACTGTCAAGACATAAAGAACAAGGGAAGTCTGGCATATTGTCACAGCTAAGAGGAGCTGAGGAGACGAGACAACCAGATGTAATATATATAATATCTCAGGTGGGATCTAGAGCAGAAAAATGACATTAGGTAAAAGCTAAGTAAGTCTGAGCAATGCATTAACTTTATTCATAATAATAGGGTGACATTGGGATGCTAATTATAACAAATGTATCCTACAAATGCAAGAGGTTAATAACTGGGAAACTGGGAACAGGGCATATGAAACCCTAATCTTTCTGTAAACCTAAAGTCTTGATAAAATTTATTTTAAAAATTGTTCAACTGTTTGACACATATGCATATGTAACACTCTGCAAACAATGCATCTGAAATCTTATGCAAAGTTTAATTTATATACACATGGGCCTGTGTGCAGGCAGACACGTGTCGCACACACGTGTGGCTACAGGGATGTTCAGGCTAGAGGACATCTCCTTGTTTCCTAGAGTATAAGGTAAGTCACTTTTGTAAACCCCCAGAATATCAAGTGTCTCCTCAACACACAGCTCACTGACACCAGAATGGCAGTTAGCTTTGTCATCACAAAGGCGATGACACTCCCTTTGCTGCACAAGGGCTCCCTCTGTGTACGTACCTTACAAAGGTAATTTTCCCCAGCTAGAGATTCCCCCCCAAAAAGGCCTGGGTCCAAGAAGAAATTTAGTAAGACTGCTATTATAGGCCCGACCATGGACGCTGAGGTCATCACAAGTCCTCTTCAATGATGCAATTTAGGAAATGTATTTTTTCATCTCATTCATTCCTTTTCACAAAATAAAAGGAAAGAACTTGTATTTTATAAGTGTTCAATTCATATGTTTTGGACTTAACTGAAGAGAAAAACATGTGTTTTCCCCAAACTCGGCCAGTGATCATTTTACAATATCCTTCATCCTAAAGTGTTGTTTTTCATGTATATTTAAAGATTAAAAAAATGATTAGAAAACAAGGCCTCTTGTGATTAGTGTATAGGCTACACAAAAGCAGATATTACAATGTACCCTGAGGACAAAAGCAGGGGCCAAAATTGAACACATCAGTTTTAACAACCCTGGAACTCATTTCTGCCAAATGTTTTAAGCACAGGAAATGACTTGAACTCCTCTGTACTTTCTTTTTTATCTAAAGCGTGACTAAAGGTTGAGAAGATCTAAGGCAAACAACTAATTAAAGCTATGCCCATGATCCAAAAATTTCTCTGTGAGATTATCACACACAATCAGCCCAAAAGTCCTTACTTCAGTTATCTGAAGTCACAGAATAATGATAAGACACTTCCATGTTTTCAGAATTATCTGCAGTGATCCATATTATTGGTCTAAATTAAAGGGTATGAATAAAAATTTATAGAAGAATTTAGACAGGATATCAAAAAATCGTTTTCAAAAAAATATCTGTGTGGTATTGAGTTTTGTGTCTCTTGTTTTCTGGATTATAAGCCTTGTACTCATACTTTTAGCCAATAAGTATTTATTGAGTGTTTTTACCCAATTCACATTCATGTTTATAGATACCCAAAATATACCGGGGACAGAGAAATGTAAAAAATAAAACTTTAAGTTTAAATAAAACTTCCAATCATATTAGTGTCCTAATTTTTTCAGAATAGAGGCTTACTTAAATGAAAAACACCCCAGAATTTGTTAGCATTTGTTGTGTATTATGGGCACACATCTGTCTGAATAAAACAATCTTTCAACTATTTTGGCAGTTTATTCTCTCATAAAACTGACAGGTGTATGTTTAGACTCAATGAGTGACAGATGACTTCCTTTTATAAGCTCCGATAACACCCTTAATTTCAGTCATATTGGCCACAAATGGATCATCACTGACAAAAAAATAAGTCCAAGTACAAGCAGATTGGGTCAACAACGTCATTATTTTCATATATAGTGCAAGTCCTTTAAATTGGTTTCACTATTCTACTCGTCACATGCCCAGGATATAGTGCCAGTAAAATGCTAGACCATATCAAGAATATATAAAAAGGGAGTGGTTTCCAAGTGGCTAATATGTATAAAATGTAGTTAGTATAAATGGCTCCTGGAAATGCCAAAATATAGAAAATACAGACTCCTCTGTTCCGGCAAAGCCTTATCCATTTCTCAGAACCCAGCTTAGAAATCATTCCCTCAGGAAAGTCTAACCAAACAAACCCCTATTGTTCACCATCTAGAAAATTTTTTGCTATTGTGCTACCTCTATATTGAGGTCACTGTTAGTGGGACGGAGGCTCCAGGTTTCTGGGAAGGAATCAGACAGAAGATGCAAAGTGCTCAGTGTAATAGAACTGTCCAACTGAGGGTCCTGGGGGGCCCTGACTCCAGGTTCCAACAGGTATTTATTGAGATTCAAAGAAGTAAAATGAAAAAGTTACCCAAAAAGTCCCAACGTGTAGCAAGATAAGCAGATGCGACTATTTCTCTTGGTTGCTTTATCTTGACATGGGGCACACACGGTCTGAGCCCCGCTGTGTGTTGTCCTCATTGGTATCTGCCTTAGCTATTTCTGCCTCGCTAAGTGATTAATTTGTTGTGCATCTGGCTGCAGCTGTTGCTGCTGACACACACGTCCTATTCCTCACTGTGCATGTGACTATAACTGTAGTTACACACGCCTAACTAGTATCACCAGTCAGTAATTTTTGCTGCTGCCCTGGACATCCCATTCCCTATGCATACCTCAAGATGGCTTTGTTATGCGTTTCCCACACATATTATTTATGACTCTTGATGTTTTACTTAATCTCGGCCACAGTCACATAGCAAGCAAATAAGAACAAGGTTCAGCACAATTAGAAAACTGCAGTGATTGCACATTCTTCCATAATCATTGATTCATATTATTTCATAAAAGGCAGCTGGAATTTGTTCTCCCACACTCTACATTTTTAATAAGACCCCTATATGCACCTCAATCCATTATGATTTACTTATTATTTATATATGAGCATGAGCTCATTATGGTGATAGAGCCTTACTTCTCCAGCTTTTAGCTCAATGCCTTGTAAGCATTCACGAAAGTGTTGAGGCACACTGCTTCTTTGCATTCTTTGACTTTAAAGAAGCTTGAAAAAGTAAAACTACACACATCAAAAGAAATCACTGATTTTCAGGGGTCTGGGTGGAGGAAGAGCGGGTAAGCAGGTGAAGCCCAGTGTTTTTACGGCAATGAGACTATGATACATCACGGCGGATTTATGACATGCGTTTGTGAAAACCCACAGAACTGTGCAACAGTTAATATTAATGGACTACAGTTAATAGTAATGGATCAATATTATGTCATCAAATGTAACAAATGTACCATATTAGGGCGGGATATAAATAAGGACGGGGAAGAAAGGCTGAAAGACAAGAGGGAACACGGCTACTTTCTGCTCAATTTTTCTATAAACCTAAAACTATTCTAAAAAATAGTTATTAACTTAAAAAAAAGTATGTTGAAAAGTAAAATTTTTTAGAAGCTGTGATTTTGCTTCAAGTTACTGAGCAATGTTAAATTTTTCTCAAATCATACAACTGCCAGCAGAGTATTTAAAAATTCTGAACATCAGCATATTAAGATTAATCTGGCCAAACTGCAGTTTGAATTTCTTAGATTGTTTACATTTCTTACATACTGACAAATCATTGCTTGGCAAGTCACATGTCTCCCCAGGGAATCTTCCATAGTTCCAAACACACTGTTCTGATTATCTATGGCTATCTCCCTTCTCTGCTAATGTTTAAGGCATATGCGCATTAAAAGGAAGCAGTCTGTGTACTACTAGTATATAGTTGAGGATTTTGTATAGTTTTTATCACATAAATTTCTTATATTAATAGATTTTACTCAAATCATACATTTCTTACTCAAGTGTACCTCTAGTCTATTTCCTCTATTGAAATAAAACTTAAAAATACTACCTTAATAGAACGTCAGCTATTGTGTACTCAACACTATTAAACCTATAGACACTGAAATAATTGCTTAAAATCATCTTTCTTGAATATCTTACCTTTTGAACAATTTTTTGAGTACACAGTAGCTGTTAAAACATAGGTAACGAGCTAGAGCTGTAACAAACACTAAGACATGCGCCCTACCATTAAGGAGTTTACACTCTTGCAAGTGAAAGGGACTAATCAACAACTGTATTCCTGTACAACTATGTGGACAACAACGAGTCAGTTTAAGGTTATTAGTAAATAGAATTGTCCACAATCTATTTTTTTAATTGACTTGTCAATCTACAGACACTACAAAGTGAGAATAGGCTGGATAAAAAGAAATTATCAGAAAATTTTTAGTAAAAGAAAGCTGATGGAAGAGTAAAGAGTTTACACTTTGGGGAGTAAAAGAGACCAGTCAATAATTATAACAATACATTATTTTGACAACAATGGGTAAAATTGAAGTTTATTTGTAAATAGAATTGTCCAGGACCTATTTGTTTTTATTGTCAGTCTGAAGATACTACAGTATTAATAGGCTGAAGAAAGCACCAGAATTGGGGGGTGGGGTAGGCAGAACCTCAATTAATATAGATTAAGATTCACTACCACAAAAGTAACCCATCCTCCAGGTACATGACCAAATTTCTAGGTGCTTGCTGCTGAGTACAAATGAGTCATCAGAAAATTTTTAACAAAATAAAGATGAAGGAAGAGTTAAGTACATCACCACATCTCTGATTTGGCCAGTGGGGAGACAGTCCCCACAATTCACAGAGCTGTGAAACACAGAAGGAGGATGTGATCTCATGGCCAGTTAGAAGAAGGCCAGAGTTATAAATATGGGAAGCTTAGGTACAAGAACCGACCTTCAGCTATAGATTTGAGAATTACCTGCATTTAGATAAAAGTGGTTCTATGGGATGAATGTGCATACTGAGTGAGTCTGTATAATGTGTGAAGATAAAAGCATCTTGTTCAATGCCCTAAAAGGCATCAATAGAAATTGACTAAACTTAACAAAAGAAGATGTTACAAAAAATGAACTTTGAAAAGACTGAAAAATTGGAGAACAAAAAAAAATTTTTTTAAAGCGCAGGAGCCTGAAACCCAAGACAAGGAAATGCTTCAGGATGTAAGAGAGGGTGAGATGCTGACAAAGTACAAGATGGCCCAGACAGTGTCCCAGGTGGACCTGGACACTGGCCCCTGGGTATTGTTGTTATCTTAAGAGAATCCTTAAAAGGTCAGGCATGAGTTAAACAAAACTTACAAGGAAGTTAATGTGTTAAAACTGTATCTCCACAAGATTATAAAGAATGTTCTGGCATATTCCAAAATGGCCACTTTCCCCTCCTCCCACTGCATGGACGCAGGAAGTTTTCTTGTGGAGCTTCACCTGAGACTGGGTCTCCAGGATTTTTAGCTTTCAGATATGCCTGTACCTAGTGCCTCTGACAATGCATCTATTCCAGTTTAGGTTTTCTCTACCTTGGTGCTGGTTCTCAGGGAAGTTTCTCCTCCCGGTGTTGAGGCATCATCTGTCCCTCACCAGGCGCATCTGACCACCAACGCCATCTTGTGAGAAATCCGCTTCTGCTTCCGGAGGCACCTATTGAGCCGCTTCCACTTCCGGTATCTGGTTCCTGGTGCTGGCAGCTCCCAGCTGCTCAGCCCAAGGCTCGCTCGGCCTTCTCTGCACAGTCTTAAACTACATGGCCGACTTTTTTTTTTTTAGACAGCACCTCAAGCTGTCACCCTGGGTAGAGTGCCATGGCGTCATAGCTCACAGCAACCTACAACTTGGGCTCAAGAGATCCTCTTGCCTCAGTTTTTCTATTTTTAGTAGAGATGGCATCTCACTTTTGAACTTGTGAGATTAAGCAATCCACCCACCTCAGCCTTCCAGAGTGCTAGGAATACAGGCCCTACATGGCTGACTTTTAATGACTTCCAGGAGGAATGGCATTTCTGGAAGCTCATTAAAGAGCGTTTTGCACTTACAACCTCTGTTTGAAGTAGAGCGTGAGCAGCCACCCCCCTGTGCAGTATTGGGGTCCAACGTGCCACAACCATGTTCACACCAGGAGGCTCATCCCTGTGAGATGTGCATCCTAGTCGTGAAAAACGTTTGTACCTGGCTGAACACTAAGGGATGCTATTTGGGCAGAAGTGGGTACACTTGTAGGCTCCACCTGAAGGAGCCTGATGGACAAGGGATGGGGGGACAGGGACATGGCACAGGTACCTGCACCTTCTGCATCACAAGAGTCCATCAAGCACAGTCTGATTCCAAAGCCTGTGCTTATAACCACTGCTCCTGAGCTAATGTTCAATACCCAGCTCTTATAGTTGCATTATGGGAGAGAAAGTCAGGCATAAAAAGATAAATGTTCACATGTTCTTACTCATATCTTGGCGCTAAAATATGAGCTTATTTTAGTAGTGAGAGGGTTTTTCTTTTTTATTTTTAAAAGATAGGATCTCACTCTGTTGCCCAAGCTAGATTACAGTGGCAGAGTCACAGCTCCCTGCAGCCTCAAACTCCTGGGCTCAAGTGAGCCTCCTACCTTGGCCTCCCAAAGTACTGAGATTACAGCACCACTCCTGGCCTAGAAGATAGGATAACTATAACTCTAACCCTCAATACACAGAAATGGTAAATGTTTGAGGTGGTACATATGCTAATTACCCCAATTTGATCATGATACATTGTATACATGAATAGATATGTTATTCCATATTCTATAAATGTACATAATTAGTATGTGTCAAATACTAAAATTTGCATAATTAGTATGTGTCAAAATACTAATGCTACAAATATTGTGCAAAAATGTGCATAATTCGTATGTGTCCAATGCTAAATACTGAAAATGAAAGGAACAAAAAAAAATTTCCTTCCTTACACAGATCAAAATACAAAAAAAATATTGGGGAACAAAGAAATAATTCAGGAGGCTAACTGCAGTTGCTGGCACAGGAGATAATATAAAGGTCTGAACAAAGGCTGTGGCAATGAAAATGGAGAGGAAGGAGTAGGATAGAAAAGAATGAAAAAGAGGGGACGGTGCCCTAGATCCCAATCCTTTCTATGTTCTAAGAAAACTGTTCCTTAGATTGTTCTCTGTATGTACTGTTTATGAATATTGCAGAAGTAATAAGTTGGAACTACTATTTATGGTGTAATTACTCTGTGCCAAGTACTGTAGTAGTGCTTGATACACATAATCTAATTTAATTTTCACTGAATTTTTAGAGGAAATATTACTTTATAGTAAGAAACTGGGGCACAGAGAGTTGCAGACAGTTGTCCAAAGTTGCACAGCTGCTCTATAATAGAGACAAGATCCAAACCCACACTCGTGTGACTCCCTCCACTCACCCATCCCCAAACTCTTCCCACGTTTCTAGTTCTCTCTCTCTATGACTCCTGGACTTTTAATCTGAATCAACCCTCCTGTCCTATCTTAAAAGGAAAACTGATTTGCCCTGTAATTTTTCCAATTACTCTGCAGTCTATTTCTTTTCATGTGAGATTGGTCTTGAGTCCATGTTAATATCCATCTTCTCAGCAGCCATTTTCTTCTTACATATTAGGTCATTGGTTTCTGTGCCTTCCAAATTTCTGCACATCAATTATGGTCCTGATAAATCATAAAGCTGTTTTCCCTACTATTTCTCAGAATCCTTTGTGCTACTAACTACTCCTTTCTTCTTATAAAAATATCTCTCAGTAAGAGCTCTCCCAACACATCCTGTGTCATGGCGTCACCCAGCCGGTACTTTTCTGTCTCTTTCGCCAGTTCCTTCCTGATGAAAGAACTTTGCCTTCTGCGCATTAGAGGAGCCAGTTTTTGTTTGTTTCCTTTTTTTTCCTCTGCTTTTCTCTTTCAGTGGATCCCTCAATGTCCTCTTCACAATACGATTTTAATTATCATTACAGAATACAAATGCCTATCTTCCTGTCTTAATTTCTCAACAGTTTTTTCAAGACCTAATTTCCAGTCAACTTTAAAGGCTTTGGCTTAGAGACCTGGCAGCAGGATTTGTTTTACAAAAAGCATCCTTTCCCCAAGCATCTTTTCTCTGCTGAGCTTGTCACATTCCCCAGTGTCTCCTGCTACCAGGCAGAGAAGATTCTAGGAGGATTTGTTCTCCTGTTAGTCTGGGTCTTTTGCCCAACTCCCATTTTCCCCAAGTGCTTAGATTTTTTTTTGTTCTAGGAAATAAATGCCAACCACTTAAGCTTACAGAATTAAAATTGAAGCCTGCAGCAAATAAGATGAGAAAAACAGACTGGGTCAAGGGAAGAGCCCTCGCTAAAGGCATCTCAGCTCCCACCAAACCCTCGAGTTCCTGGATGAGAGGAGCCTCTGTCTCAGGCCTAACTCCCTGCCTCCAAAGCTGGTGTGACTCAACCAGTAAGTAAGCATTGGGCTGAAGACAATGTGTCAAGCTCCCAGCGACTCTCGAAGTCCTTTGCAGGTGACTGATGACAGTTCTCGAAGGGGCACTCTGAAGATGATACACAATTGATAGGGATCCAAAGGGATCCTTAAAGTCCCAGCCTTAAAATCATCACGATTCAGGGTTTCCGAGTCAGAGCACCCGTCCCTCCTTATCTCCGATATCAGTACAAGTTGGCTGAAAGTGGAACCAACCAAAAAACAATGTTGTTCGCTACCTGTGTTTCCCCCTCCTTCAAGTTCAATGATCTTGATTAGGGAGCCTCATGCAAAACTTTGAGACAAAAGAGCAACATCCCTAAAATCTTGCTCTTTCCTTTGTTTGGGTAGGTGGGGGTTTTTTGGGGGGGGGGGCCAGGCTCCCAGGCCTCCGCTGAGCTTTCCTTTCATAGGGTTTGTCTTCAGGACACCGAAAGAAATTCTTTTTTGGAAGCGAACATGCTTTTCTTCTGCCGGCTCCCTGCCAGTACAGCGTCCAAGGCAAAGATCGCGAAGCTTGGCGCGCTCAGGGGCAGGTGACACAGCTGTGGCTTCCCGGAGCTGGCTTAGCACTGCTGCACCCCGCCCCCTGGCGAGACAGCGCCCGCGGCCGCACGCGCGCGCAGGGGACCTTAAAGCTGCGGCAGCTCCAGGAGGGAGCGGAGCTCGCCTCAGGCGCCCCCAGCAGCGGCTGCACCATGCACGTGAACGGCAAAGTGGCGCTGGTGACCGGTGCGGCTCAGGGCATAGGTAGAGCCTCCGCGGAGGCGCTGCTGCTCAAGGGCGCCAAGGTGAGTAAGCGCGATGCCCACCCGCCCACCTGCCCTGCCCTGCCCCGCGCACCTGAGCCCGGAGGAGAGCCGGGAAGGCCGCGCCCCGCCTGCCCACCTACCCCTGCCAGTTGAGCCAACCTGGCAGGCGGGAGGTGGGGAGCGAAGGAGCCCCAGCCTTAATTGCCGCTTGTCGGGTCTCAGGGGGAGCCTCTTGGTCACTGTGTGTCCCGGCCACCTATTGCACGGACCCAATTCCCGTCCTGTGTCTGCAGGTAGCGCTGGTGGATTGGAATCTGGAAGCAGGTGTACAGTGCAAAGCCGCCCTGGATGAACAGTTTGAACCCCAAAAGACACTGTTCATCCAGTGTGATGTGGCTGACCAGGAACAACTGAGAGGTGAGTAAGACGCGTCCGAGACCAGCACCCGCTACTCGAGAGCCGGCGGACCGCGAGCCCACAGAAGTCAGCCTGACTGTTAGGTTTGGTGCTGACAGCTCGAACGCCGTGCAAACGTAGGAAAGGCAGGCCTGCTGGGGAAATCCTTTCATTTTAGTCACTTGGCGGCACACCGTAGGGTCCAAATTCCTCCGTGTATTCAGAGACAGTGCCGCTGGTGCAGCGTTACTCAGCGATTGGAAGCGGGCACACAACTGACAGAAAGCCAGCAGGAGTGCGGTGACAGTCGGAGGGAGCAGCGCTTTCCTTTCAAATGTTTTAGAGTACAAGGTCAAGGGTGGCGATCACAGAAGTGCTATGTTTTTCACACGTTTTCTCTGGCCTTTTTCTCTATGCGATGGTACTGTAGCAGTAATGATAATTGTTCAGGTTGAAATGGCAGAAGACATGTCCCAGCAAGCCTTTCCTCCACGCTTTGCTGTTTCTGTCTGCTCACAAGACACTGATCGACACGTGAAATGCCAGGGGCAGCACTGGCACAGACAGGAACCAGCCTTGATTATATAGAGGCTCAATAGATTTACATGGGAAAGAAATTTTTAGGGGAAAAAAATAGAAATGTAAAATATTTGTATTTCACAAAGTTTTCTTTAAAGAGAACTGAGTAAATGGTTAAGCACATTTTAAATCGGGGGGGGGGGGGATTTCACCAAGATCATTCTACTGCGTAAATGGACACTGGGGTGTGGGTTTCTTTTAAAATTTCAGAATATTCTGTGAGAGAATGAAAATGGACCTGTGTGTTAACGGGGAGCATACCTACAGTTAAAAGAAGCCATTTTAAAGGAAATCGCATCATTAAACCTGAAAATGCTAATAAAGGCCCATAACCTAGTTGACAAGCATGAGTGGAGCTGTCATGTAAACACAGTGCTAGAAGGATGTATTTGCTAGAGGACTATTTTGCTGATTCAATGTGATGCTTTAGATCAAGGATAGACTTGGGTCAAATCTCAACATTCCTGCTGATGGAATCAGGAAAAGTAGAGGGAATCTGAAAGCCATTTCTGTCTTAATTTGTGTAGTTTCACATGTGACATTTAACCTCAATTGTTTTGAGGTATTTATTTAAAATTAGCACCTTGGATGTAAACACATTCCTTACATCTAAGTGACTGTGGAGGAAGAAACTCGGACACACAACGAGTGACCAGGGGAGGGCATGTTTGGTCATGAGAAATCCACTTCTTGTCTCTGGACATCTGCATTTATTTACATCTGAGGACTACATGGTCCTGGTGCTTCCAATCTCAGGATTTTATGTTGTCTGTGACTTTTTAAACTGTTTGGATGCACTGAGATAATAAAAATACCAGGATGAAAAGGTTCTTGAGGGCAAACTAGACACAACTCATTTTGCAAAGGAACAAATTGTAGCCAGGAGAGTTTAGATAAATCCCAGAGTACGGCAGATCAGAGCATGCAAATACCAGCAAGAGCCAGAGCTGTAAATCATGGAAACTCAGAACTCAGTGCTGTCAGGAAGAAGAACATGGTGTATTAGATATTGGCAAGGAGACCATAATGAAGAAAGGAAAGAAGCATTTAGATATACATATTTAACAGCCTAATTTCCCGTGAGGTGGGGACTATTTTCTGTGGCGTTAGGAAGAGTAGAACATACTTCTGATAAAAGGAAAATAAAAAAGAAAACTTTATTCCCTTGCAGGGCCTTTTCTGGAAACAATCTGAGATCTTAAGAAGCAGTTTAAAAATTCCATGAAAAAGTAAACAGTTCTTCTGTTGCTGTTATTTTCCACTCCAGGATAGTGAATGTAAGGGGTTCATACGAGAAAGCCTTGATAATGTGTTTAGAGTTTAACTCACACAGTAGTTTATCCATCTGGGAACTGATTAATCCATGTCTTTCCTAATATGTTTAGAAGTTGTTAATAATTCTATAAGTTTCTTTCAACCAAAATAAAGTTTATATTGATGTACTCTTTTCAAGGACCTTATATGTTGAGATCTGAGAATATATTTCTGTCTTATGGAAAAACAACCACAATTGTTATCTGTAATCTAAAGTAACAGAACTAGCATGAATGGTCAAAAGCCCACGGAAACAGTTTAAATCAATAGAAAAATGCAAAAGGCCACTTATAAAAATAATGAGTTTCTCAGTATTATGATGATAAAGCCTAGTTTGGACTGGCTAAGGAGAGTTTGCAAGGACTGGATAGTGATTAGACATCAGGCCTCAGAATCCAGGCAAATTTTATCCTTTCTGAACATAGTTTTGCACAAACTAGCAAGACAAAGTCTCAGTGAGATGAAGGGAAAAAATAATCAAATAAAATCAACTGAATGAAAAGTCGAGTTTTACTTAACAGGCTGTAGAAACTCTCTGAAATACTCAGAATGGATTGAGTGCACAAGAAGGCTCATGTGAATATAACACTTTATTGTAAAAGGATGTTTGTCATAGTCTAAGCTACTTTTCCTAGGGTCAGAGAGATGCTGGCTGCCCTGACCTACTTCAAAGAGCTCTTAGGTTAGGATGTTTTGTTCTCTAAAATTTACCCCATAAAGTTACTGTTTGTAGAACTTTAATGTGCATACAAATCATTTAAGAATATGTTAAAGAGTCAAAGTTGGTAAGTGTGTGGTGTCTACAAGATTCTACATTTCTACCAAGCTCCCAGGTGCTGCTGGTGGGTGCTGCTGGTCTGGAAACCACACATGGAGGAGTAAGGAATTAAGTCATAGCACATGAGCATAATTTTCACTATGAGGGTAGATAAATAAAAATTCATTTCATGCCATAGGATGTGATTTAAATGTATATATGGAAAATAAGAATGTATCTATAATGTCTTTTTTTTTTAATTAGATACTTTCAGAAAAGTTGTGGACCACTTTGGAAGATTGGACATTTTGGTCAATAATGCTGGAGTGAATGATGAGAAAAACTGGGAAAAAACCCTGCAAATTAACTTGGTAAGCTAACTTAGTCATGTTTATTGCCTAACATTATTGAATAACACGATGTTAATAAAGAAAAAAAGGTGATTACATCCACAGAAACAAAACAATGACCTGCAGTATAGAAAAGTAGTTGTTACAGAATACTATTTTAAAAAAGCATTTCCAAGTGCATTAATGTACATAGTTAACATTCAATTAAAAAATAAATAAAAATAAAATAAAAATAAAAAAAAATAAAAAAGCATTTCCTTTTACAAATGGAAAGGCATTTAATTATGAAAGTGAATGCTTAAAATATTAAAAGGAAATATGAAAAACAATGTAATTGTTTGCTTAACTCAGAGGCTGGCAACTGTAATCCACAGGCCCAATGGCCTGCCGCCTATTTCTATGTGACCTGAAAGCTAAGGATGGTTTTTATGTTTTTAAATGGTTGAGAAGAAATTCAAAAGAAGAATATAAAATGTATGAATATGTGAAATTCAACTTTTCAGGGTCTATGAAACTTTACTGGGGCATAGCCACAGTTGTTAATTTATACACTGTCAGTGGCTGTTTCAATGTTGTAACAGTCGAACTCAACAGCCTATGTCATGTGGTGACTAAAATATTCACAATCTGTCCCTTTGCAGAAAACCCCTGACTTAACTCATCTATGTAAAAAAATAAATTTTAACTAAAAGTCAGGAATGTAACAGAAAACAAGGTTCAAGTGGTAACTGAATTTTGTAATTTTTTATCCTGAAAGTCAAAGGGATGTATGTATATAATATCCATGTTGTGATGATTATTTAACAAATAATTACTTTAAAAAGTAGACTTAAGAAATAGATTTTTTTTTTCAATGTACAAAGAATATGTTGATTATCTCATTCCTCAAACACTCTTGATGTATGACATTGGGGTTAGTAAAACTCAAACCTTAGCTAAAAACCAAATGTCACATGGGCTGTGATGGGGTCACCCTGACCTTGTTAAGGTTGTTACTGGCCTTGCAAAGCTGGCAAGTGTAAAGTATAATGGGGCCACTGGGTGTGTGTAAAAATATAGGGAGTGGCCTCTTAGTTCAAGAAATCAACCAAGGAGATTACAGACTCTTGAAAGAGAGAAAGCCTTTTGTGTTTTTCTTCGTTCCTCTCATTAATCAACACAACATTCTGGAGATAATATTTGGTCAATAAACTTTTGCCTTAAATTGAATTCCCATGAGTAGTTACTTAAGTAAAAAAATAACTTGATAGAGGTAATAAAAATGATTCTACCTCATGAAAAAGCTGAATCTGTAAGCCCCACCTTGATAAAGGCAGAGTTGCTCCTTCAACTTGGCAGATACCTAAAATCCTTTAATCAACAATGTTGGCACAGTATCCGAGCATGAACACTGCACCCCCTTGCAGTTCTTTTAACAATTTACCTCCAGTGTTCCAGGTATATTGGAAAATAACTTGAAACTGGCAAGTTTCCCTCAAAATCTTTCTGAGATTTTAATGTATATATAAATTATGTAGATTTAGGGTCTATATATTACATACCTATTTATATTCAGAGCACAAATTGCTAGTGATTATAATTTATTGATCTTTTTATTGTTACTTTTTTTTTATTTCAGGTTAACATGAAGGTACAAACAATGAGGTTACAATATTTGCATTTGTTAGATAAAGTCCTCTTATAGTTGTGTCCCACCACCCAAAAGGTGTGCCATGTGCCCTTCCATTGTGCCCAGTAATTGGGAGTACTGCAATCCCCTTCCCAATTTATTGATCTTTTAATTTGATTTTGAAAAAAGCTATACTCTTATTTACTGCCTGTGATGTGTTTGACCTATTCTATATTTCCATATACAAAATTGGTACCCCATCATTTTCTTATGATTCATATTTACCTAGGCATGTCTTTTTCCATTTATTTATTTTTTAAATTAAGTAACTTTTTATATTAAATTTTCTTTTGATGGTATATTGTGAGAACTTAGTTTTCAAATCACATCTGGAAACATCTGACTTTTTGATGTATGTAAATTTAAGCCATTTATATTTATTTTTGCTCTTGTATTTTATGCTTTAATATTTAATATCTTTTTTTTGTTTTGATTCTTTTTCTATTCCTTACCTAAATTCATTGAAAGGCTTCAATTTTCTTCTGAATATTTTTTATTTAATTTTTGATGATTACCTCTGACTTATTCAGAGCCATACTTTATTATGTTGGTTACCTCTGATAACACAGAAATTTTGTATATGTGTATGTAGCCAACTTAAAACTGCAGGAATTTTTTTTCTTTTTTTTGAGACAGAGTCTCAAGCTGTCACGCTAGGTAGAGTGTCGTTGCATCACAGCTTACGGCAACCTGAAACTCTTGGGTATAAGCCATTGTCTTGCCTCAGCCCCCCAACTAGCTGGGACTACAGGCACTCACCACAACACCTGGCTATTTTTTTTGGTTGTTTTTGCAGTTGTCATTGTTGCTTAGCTGGCCCAGGCTGGATTTGAACCCTCCAGCTTTGGTGTGCCTAGCCAGCACCCTATCCACTGAGCTACGGGCTCCACCTAAAACTGCAGGAATCTTTAAGAATTTTTGTTGTTGTTGTTGTTGTTGTTGCAGTGTGGCTGGAACCAGGTTTGAACCCACCACCCTCAGTATATGGGGCTGGTACCCCACCCACTGAACCACAGGCATCACCCGAGAATATGTTTTTATAGACTTAAGCCACTTTCCAAAACCATATAAAGTAATGAGAATTTTTCTGAATCAAGCTATCCCAGTGAAAAGGCACAAATTGCATAGTAGCTTTCTCCCTTTGGTATTATTGCTGATATTTTCAATACTTTCATCAGTAATATCTGCAGATTATTTTTGTAAAGGTGATGTGGATAAAATGTTCCTATATTATACACATTCATAATGGACACTGTGTCTTTTCATTGAGAATTAGCAGTTAGAAACTATGCAATGATTAGAGTGAATATAAAGAAACATGAAAGTATTTATTATAAAAGTACAGGATTCAACTTATCTGTCTTCATCCAGCTGGGAGAGCATATTTGCTTTAATGTAGCTAGTGTAAACAAGCACCTGTTCCTATCCAGAAAGTACCTGCATTATGTGCAGATAGGAAATTCTGGAAGACTGGGGACTCTTATAGTGATGCCTTTTGTTACAACTAAATTCTCCTGGATCTTTCCCATTGAAATTTAGCCAGACTTTTTTGTTGCCCTTTCAAGACTCTTCTAACTTTGAAGACCCCTCTAACTTGAGGGATTGGTGACATTTGTTTAACTTTATATAGGACAATGCATGACCTTTGTTGCTCATATATAACTTTAGAGGGTGTTACGTCCTCTGCTACCTACACCCATTGCAAGGGTAGATTAGAGTCTGACCAATCATTATCCTTCCGACTTAATTATCTCGGTTAGTATAATGCAAATATTTATAGGTGGTTTAGTCTATACAATATATAACCTTTTGGGGTTTTTTTAGACTGTGCAGACTATGAGCTGCCTCCTTGGATTTTATACAATTATATGTTTATTCTTTTGCAAGTTCCTCCATTTTACTGCCCATGGCAGAGAGTAACCTCTTAGCTAAAGGACATAACCCCATCTCTCTCCCTCTTCCGAAGGAGGACATACAACATATCTATGCCATTGTCACAGGGCTTGCCAGCTTTGAAATTTTATTGGAATTATTTTTGTACATATGTAATTTATGCTAGTAAACTATACATTCCTTTAAGGTAGAAAACTATTGTGTTCTTACGGAGTAGATATTAATATTTATCAGGTAAACTGTCCTGATTTTTGCATACATGGGCATTCATCTCTGAGTTTTAGTACAATGTGTAGATGATTTCCTAACACATGTGTGCTGCTAAAACAGTATCATCCTTGTAAGAATAAAGAAGGGGTAAGTCTGGTAATTTGCCTTCTACTTTTACTCCTTACCAAACTGACCTATTTTTCACTCTCCCAAGGTTATTGCTCTTCCTGCACAAGAGACACACTATCCCTTTCCCCAGTTTTTTGTTCCCATTAGGGGAGTCTATGTTTCCTCTTAGTCTAGAGGCAACAGCAGCAGCATTATGTACATATGCTCAGAGATGGCAGGAATGTTCAGGAAAGATTGAGTTTTTGCAAAACTATCGCAGGTCGAGGGTTCACTTCTGTGGTTCATCTCACAAGGGAACAAGTGAATCTTTCTATGAGTAGATTATGAACGTTTTAACACAATAACTAAGAAAATTACGTGAAGGCTATGTTAACCAGTTTGATGGAAGTGTTTCGGATTGTTTGTGAAAACACCACACTGTACCCCAGAAGTGCATTAATATACACAGTTACTATTCAATAAAAAAAAAGAAAGAAAGAAAAAAAGAAAGAAAGAAAGAAAGAAAGAAAGAAAGAAAGAAAGAAAGAAAGAAAGAAAGAAAGAAAAACTATCGCAGGTCATTCTGGCAATTGGGCAGAGGTAGACTTAACTTTGAATAATATTCCAAATTATATGTTGGAATAATACTCAAATTTAAGTCCAAATTATATATGGGAATAATATTCAAAGTTAAGTCCAAATTATATTTAGGAATAATATTCAAAGTCAAGTCCAAATTATATTTGGGAAAAATATTCAAAGTCAAATCCAAATTAATGTTGGAATAATATTTACAGTTAAGTCCACCTTAACTTAAGATAGTTCTGTAGAGTTCTTCTACTTCAACTTTTTAAAGCTTTAATAAACCTAGATAATTCATCCCCAAAGAGGTGGGGTTCATCCTCTAATATGGATCTACAACTAACCTGTATTGAATTCCTTAGTATATTCAAATAAAAGTTAAACACAACAGATGGCTAATGTTGGTGATTTTTTTTTTCAGAAACACATTGTTGACTAAAGATTTGCACAGGAAGAGGTTATGCACTTTGAATTAGTACAGGTTAGAGTTGAGTCTTGAATCTGTAGTTTCTGAACTGTTTTTTTAAATTTCTCTGCTTGAATTTCCCAATTTGTAAGAGGAGAGAAGGGAGAAGGCAAACTCCCCACCTTCCAGGACTGACACGTTTAAATAAACCACAGTTTCTGTGAAGCGTTTAGCATGTTGTCACTGAAGAGAGGCTGCTCAGTAAACTGCATTTCCCTTCCAGAGTAGCAGAACCTACTTTTTCTCACTGTCTTATTTTTATAGGAGGTGAGTTCCTTCTCCTTCCTCTATTGTTAATGAAGGTGAGGAAATGGACAGAGACCTTGTTCTCTAACGTGCTCCTTTTTTTCATGGCTCCCAAGGATGTTGATTGCAAACTAAGCTAGAAACTATTTGCTGCCCTGCTCCTTGGTCATACCAAAAATCTGGTTGAACTACCTGTGATTAGGCAGAGTTTGCTAAACTGTAAGTAGCTCCAGCAAGGGGGAAGACAGTAATATTTACCGCTAAAAAGCAAGCAAAAATGGAAACATTTTTTTGAACATCATGAGAAAAAAACTTAAAACAAAATTACAGGGGTATGCAAAAACAGTAAATACATTAACAGGAACTTTAGCAAGGAGGAAGGTGAGATGGAGGAAATGGAAAACAGAACAGATTGCAAATTTCAGTAGTGAAAGCATGTGTGTGAGAGACAGAGAGATAGGATGCCTGGTAAGAGAAGAACAAAACAAGTAGGCTGTTACCATTTGTGCAGTCTTTTTTTATTTTTATTGATTGATTGATTGATTTTTTTGGCGCTTTTTGGCTGGGGGTGGGTTTGAACCCGCCACCTCTGGTATATGCGGCTGGCGTCCTACTCCTTTGAGCCACAGGCACCACCCTGTCCATTCTTTTTTTTAATTACAAAGAATTACTCTCAGTTTTAAGTTACAGAATGTTTCAATTAGTGAAAAATTAAGATCTAGAATACAATGCAGCTATAATTTCAGTATTAAATATAAAAGGCATCTCTTTATAACCAAAAATATGGAGTAAGCAGGTTAAGTAGATAATTTTGCCAATAACTGAACTTTTTAGTTCAGTATGTGACGTTAGACACAGAATAAACATGCATGTATCTGTATATATCTGTATATCTAGGATAAGGAGGCTGTTATTGTGAAGGAGAAGAGGTGAAAGATACCATTTCTGCACAGCCAAAGCAGGAGACCTTGTCTTATGAACACTTCTGTTTGAAAAGCTGCTAAGTTCTCAATCTGTCGGACTCCTCCATGAAAAACCTAGAATAAATCTTGCTTTTTATAAAAGTTAAGGACAAAGCGCAAACATTCCCAAGTTTTCTATCTGGCTACACCTTATGGATGTTGAAAACACAAAAGCATGGTGTCAGCAGAGCTGTTAATACTGGAGAATAAAAGCAAAGCATAACACACGTCCGTGGGAATTCTGTTCAGGCCTGCTGGAGACTCGGGCAGAAACTAACAGAATCTAACTGACTTGGGTAATTTTAGCTGTCAACATTTTCTCCTTCTTCTATAAACAATGGTTTACTTTTCCTTTTTAAAGGGGATCATGGGAGATTTTATCCATTCTCCCTAAGCCTAATCATCATCCAACTTACACATGGCTTAAGTGAATACAATCTCCCATTTCCTTTTTTCTTCTAGAGCTCCTCTTTGGTAGGATGGGTATCTCTAAATGCTTGCCAAGGAAACTCCAAAAGGACTTTTTAAAGCTAAAACAAAACTTCAGACTCATTACTTACTGTATTGTTTTCTGTGCAGCATTGTAAAGCTTGAGAAAAGCAGGAATTAAGCTGTCAGAGGGGGAGTTTTTACTTTTTCTAAGTCTAAAGCTGGAAAACAGGCGTTCTTAAATCTAAAAGGAAAAGGCTTCAAACACCAATGTCATATCACAGGTTGTTTTTGGTTGTGATGAGTTCTTAAATATTAGAGTAAAAACAGGAAAAGTGTCTACATGTGGAGGGTAGTAGCAAAAGAATAGACTCTCAGAAGGGCAGCTGTAAGCAGCGAGGGATAAAATCACACAATAGACCGTTATGCCCAAGTAACTCCCCAAGAAATCCCCCTTCGAACTGGATCAAGGGATTTCTCCCCACACAGAGCTCAGGACTTCAGGATGCTGCAGACCACTGGTATCGCAGCATTTAGGGCCTTCGATCTCTCCCACCTGCATCCTTTATGTCGGTTTCATCTTCAGAATGATAGCAAATAGGACTTGCCCCTTCCAATGAGGCCCTTCCCACAGCAATGCAAAGGGGGAAATAGAGCCATTTCTTCCAGGCTTTCGTAAGAGCAATTAAAATTTCTCAGCAGTATCTGACTCTTCTATCTCAGGGCTAGAACTGGGTCGAGTGCTGGCTCTTAAACCAGACACTGTCAAGGAAAATGGGATTTCCACAACTGAATTATATCACTCAGTGTCTGCCCTAGGTTAGGAGAGATCCCCTTCCTCTGTATTACATGGAGAACTTGCAGATACAAAAGCAAAATCAAATTTTCCTTAGACAGTAAAAAGGAGAAAAGGAAATCAAAGACACACACTATTGTATATCCCAAGTTCCAGGAGAATTGAACAGAACCGACGATGTGAGATACTTGGACGTGAGCACCCTGTGCTAAGAGCCTTGTGCTAAGAATAAGGGTAAATACATTTTGTGTCCAATGTTTAGAAAACAAAAACGTGTGGAACTACTATTATTACTAAGATGCTGAGAAGCTCTGTTGGAACACAACCTGTATAGGGTTTGGACAAGTAAGTGAAGTGAAGCATTGCAGAAATCTGACAAACTCAACAACTGTTAGGCAGCAAAAGAGAATCCAGGGACAGTGACTAGCTTTTTAGAAAAAGAAAAATCCCTTTGAAAACCTTTCATTTGCAGAAACATCCCCCTGTGTCTGGAATGGTATTAGTAATAAAATATATTTGTGTGACTATATGGTAGAGGATAACAACTATGTTGCTTTTCCCATTTGTGTCTCTGGATTAGGTTTCCGTTATCAGTGGGACCTATCTCGGTCTGGATTACATGAGTAAGCAAAATGGAGGTGAAGGTGGCATCATCATCAATATGTCATCTTTAGCAGGTAAGGGCAATTAGTATGGTAAAAGTAACATTTGCTTATGGGCAGTTTGGATCACAAGAACAAGTCTTCAAAGTATTGTCATGAACTCAGGTTTGAAATTGAAACTGTGTTTGATTTCTTTTTAATTTTTAATAGTTCTCTGGAATTTTTGAACAACATAGTGTCAAAATTTGAACTCTACGTTTATTTCTTTTATTTTGAGTTATGGCTTTTTAATTTATCTGATTGTAGTACTAGTTCTTTACACACGTATGACTGTTTTCCCAGAGTTCCTGTTTTTTGGAGGTTGTCAGGAAACTACTGGGCAATGATGTGTGTGAAACCACCTTTGACGAAGTACAAAGTACTAACATGAAGTTAGGATATCTTTACTCCCACGCGATTTTAGTAAGAGTGTGCAGTTTTAAAATATGAAGATAGAGTAGTTGGGATGTTCTAAACTAATAAATAAATAAATAAGCCCAACATGTCCTGGCTGACAGCATAATCTTCATTCTCACTCATGTTATCAGCCCAGGGCAGGATCCTCGTTGCTGGTACATCTTCCGAGCGTAGTCACTTGGAAAATCCTTCCCAGGTCACTCTGAAACTGGGGGACTCAGGCAGAAAGAGAAAAATTGCACGGAGGAGGCCTGACAGCTGGTTTAAAACTCCCAGCCTAGTTAGCAATGGCAGACCTCACTTCTGTTCATGTTCTGCTAGAGAATTCAAGCTGATGTTTCACCTAACTACAAGGAACTCAGGATTTAGTTTAGCTTTGTGCCCAAAGGAAGACTGGATTTCAGGGGATAGCTAATCGTCTAATCCTCTTTGCCATACCATGAAACCCTAACTTTGTTTTGTTCAGAAGGGTATGTTTTAATATCAGCTGGTACCTCATTCCTCAGTATCAGCTATAAACCTCTGAAAGATATTTTTCAGAAAAACTTAGGTGACTTTACTATGTAAAATGTGAAATTATGAAGCTTAATAAGAAGCCATCTGATAAATATTGACAGCAAGTCAAAACTATGCATGTCTAAAAACAATGAGACTTTCTTAAATTATTTGGCTCATTTCAGTTAGCGCGGTGATTTCCAAATAGGGACTCACCCTCTCCCCATCTTCTACCTCCTCGCTCCATATTTGGCGATCAGCTTTGGAGGTTTCTGACTGAACCAATGCTCTGATTCTCAGTGTTTTTCTCATCCATCTAGGAATTATTGTCACTTTGTCCTTAAACCACTGTCAAATCACCCCCAGTGAAGATTAAACTGCCTAGCCCCTTGTTTTCTGAGTTGCTTACAGTTGAAATGACATCCCTAAAACTATAATATTACAAACCTAATTCTAAAAATTTGGGGGAGGGGGTAATCTGGTTATTTTTTCTAGTATGACATCTGCCTATAGATTAGAACATTTCAATTTTAAGGTTACAATGAAAAAGGAGAGCATGGACTATGCTTAAAGGAGATGTGTGCTCCAAAGAGGGACAGATTTTAGGTTCTGAGAGGCTGAAACTTTAAAGGCCAATTGGCAAAGTTAAATATGTGTAATAAAAATCATAGGAAAAAATATGTGAATGAATAGGGAATTCACTGGAAACCTTTAATATTTTCTTAAAAATTTATTTTTTAAAAAGTCCTTGGGTTGTGATCATGAAATAATTCTACAGATTCTTTCTATAAAGTGAAGAGGGCCAGCAAAACTTGACCCTTGGCCTTTCATCAACAGAGGCATTGATTTCATTCTTGGAAGGCTGGGAAGCCTCAAGGTTGGATCAAGTTAGAATTTGAGAAGAGATTCTGTACCATACAAGAGGGCTTACTTGCCCCAGAGAGAACATTTAAAGAATTGCAATGTCTTCTATAACTGCCTTTAACCTAGTTAAAATATTTGCATAAATAATAACAGCATTTATTGAGCTCTCATTGTTTACCTGAGACAATTTTAAACGCTGTGTATGCGTTATCTCATGTCATCCTCACAACAGCCATGTGGGCTGGATTCCATAGTAACCCTTTTGAAGATGAGGAAACTAAGGCAGGAGAGTTAAAATGTGTTGCCCGAGCTTAGATACCAAGTTCGCAGCAGAGCTGGCATTCACACCCCAATAGCCTGCATCACAGCGTGTAGGACCTAAACAAACCTTTGAGGCTTTATCAAAGTTGAAGTACTTGTAGTGTTCTGTGTTTTCCAAACCTTCTTTCCCCCTATTTTTTCCCATACTGTTCACTCCATTGAAAGAACAGCTGTGAGTAATAATCACATATTCAACCCAACCAGTGTCTGTCCTCACGATCTCTCAAGTGGATTAAGTGGAGTGCTTCTGTGTCATAGTAAACCCTTAGGTTGGCACACTGGTTTGGGCAGAGATGTTGGTGAGTAATGGCCGCTGATGCAGACAGAGCATCACATGCAAGTTAATAGGTTTAACAAACGGGAGCGGCGTGCAGAGTGACTCTCCTGCATAGTAAGGGATGGGTGTGCACCAGAAATTGTTCTAATCATTTTTAACCACATGGACTCATCTATACGAGTTTTTGTTTAAAAACATGCAATTAATTAGCCAGGTCTCAGTGTCTCATGCCTGTGATCCCAGCACTCTGGGAGGCTGAGGTAGGAGGGTCTCCTGAGCTCAGGAGTTCAAAACCAACCTGAGCAACAGCAAGGCCCCATCTCTACTGAAAATAGAAAAACTAGCCAGGTATTGTGGTGGATACCTATAGTCCCAGCTCCTTGAGAGGCTCCTTGAGGCAGAAGTATCTCCTGAGCCTAGAAGTTTGAGGTTCCTGTGAGCTATGATAACACAGCACTCTTCCCCCGGTGACAGAGTGAGACTCTGTCTCAGAAAAATAAAATGATGTCAACATGGCTTATTTTGTCACATTCATCCTTAATGATTAAAAGAAAAAAAGCTGGAGAACAACAGAAAAACAAAGCCTGGTTTAAGGCAGATAAGTAAAGAGCTGTGCTCCCGTAAGGTATTCCTTGAGAGTCAAACATGCTTCTTACACATTTAGTGGCTTCAGACAGCAGGAAAGGAAAAGAAATTATCTCAGGAAAAGGAATCTGCCTGCCTCCCCTCCACCCACCCCCATTCTCAGCTACTGGGATATTTTCAGTGTCCACTTGGGATATTCAGAAGCAAGCCGCTCAGTGACATTCTGTAAAAGACACCAGGAGGGCCGGGCATGGTGGCTCACGCCTGTAATCTCAGCACTCTGGGAGACCGAGGCGAGTAGGCCTGAGTTCAGGAGTTTGAGACCAGCCTGAGCAAGAGGGAGATCCCATCTCTAAAGTTAGCTGGGTGTTGTGGTGGGCGCCTGTAGTCTCAGCTACCAGGGAGGCTGAGGCAGGAGGATCACTTGAGTCCAGGAGTTTGAGGTTGCTGTGAGCTATGATGATGCCAGGGTACTCTACCCAGGGTGATTGAGTGAGACTCTGTCTCAAACAAGAAAGGAAGGAAGGAAGGAAGTTAGGTAGGTTGGTTTGAAGGAAGAAAGGAAGGGGAAGAGAGAGGAAGAGAGAGAGAAAGAAAGAAAAAAGAAAAGAAAAGAAAAGAAAGATTTATTGGAGGGTCTTATTGACTCAGAATTTAAAACGTTAGAGTCTTAAGAAAATACTTGAAAATCACACAGTATTGTTAGCATGCCTCAGTCAATACCCTAATGACATATCCACTTATACTGTAAGTTTTATCTTAAATAACATACTTAGCTTGTTAAGGTAAACGCGCTAGAATTACCACTTCAAATAACAAGGTAAATGTGTATTGAGCATTCTTGAAAGAAAACAGAGATATCAAAATAATTGAGCAAAGTTTCTGCCTTACCAGCTGTATATCAGTATCTCTTATCCAGAGGGCAGAAGCAACGTACTACGGTGGCATGGACCATTTAAACATAAGCCTGACATTTAAGTTGCAAGGCTCTGAGATTCCAAGAGCCTGAAGAACAGACTAGAATATCCAGAAATTTGAGGTGAGATGAAACATTGGTCACCTTCTTTCCTCTTCAGGACAGAGGCAGTAAAATCACCTTACCACTCTCTCTGCACCTGCTCTGGAGATAAGGAAAGGGGCCTCACACATATTCAGCAACTGCCAAGTTCTAGACTTTGTGACGATATCCACATGTACTGTTTACAAGTCCTTACCACAGAGGTCGATTTCATTACCTCCCAATTCATGGTTGAACAACTAATCTCATACAGGGTTTTTAACTTGGAAAATGTGGGAATTAGCAATGGTAACAAAAGCAATTTTAGTTTGCCCCATTTTAGTCTATGTTATGAAATGGATGGACTGTTCCTATGCTGCCTGGATCTTAATTGCTCAGATGCCCACTGTCATGAGTATCTGAGCCACCACCCTTCCTTCTAAGCCACCACCCTTCCAAAGTTCCCCTGGGCAGTCCATGGAGAGGGGTGTCTATTTTGTTGTCTCTGGGCCTGAAATAATTAGGAAGACATGTTAGTAAGTAGTCAGTAGGAATGGTTAAACATTTATAAATGAGCCTCTTGAGAAGAATGGATAAAAGACTAAGGGTTTGCTGGCATGAGAATGAGAGGGCTGGTAGGAAATGAATGGTCTTATACAAACAGTGCTTCTTAAATTGTGATTGTACACAGGGACCCAATCAGGTGTACAATCTGATTCCCTAGGATGGAGGTAGGTCCTGAAATTCTTCTGCTGGTGTTTGAGAAGCTGGTTGTTAGTGTGGATGTGTTCTCTGAGAGGACAAGAAGGCTCATGTCAGTGTCCTCAGGCCACTTTCAGAAAGGAAGATATCTTGGTGGACACAAGGAACAGCTTTCTGAGAATGAATCTCTGGAAAGTGCTATTGGATTTTTCTTTCTGGAAAGAGTTTTACTATAGAAGATGAAGTGGTCTTATGAAAGCCTGTGTCACTTTTTAATGTCATGTGACACTTTCAAGCATGACTTAATGACAAGGTAAGAAGGAGGGAAAAAGCAGATCAGATAAGGTGCTTCCTCAGTGATGGGCCGTCTGCACCTGCACGGTGCCTCAGCTTTATGCACAAACACAGATAAATAGATCCTCACTGGTTCTCCCTTTTGCTCATACTAGAGAAGGGGTTAAAAGAAGACAGATGGGCAGCCAGTTTCCTTTTTGGTTGTATAAAAAATGTGAACGGAAAACACTGGGCTGCCTGCTTTTTTAACACAGCTGTTGAACTTTCCATGTGCCCCAAAGGATCAGCATCCTGAGCTTTACAACTGATTTCCAGAGAGTGATGTGTGAGGATGTAGTTTCACTGCCCTGAAAGTCCTCACCCCTTCCTCCTGCCAGCCCCTGCCAGCCACTGATCTTTCTGCCCTCTCCATAGCTGTGCCTTTTCCTCAGTGTCACGTAGCCAGAGTCACAGCCTTCCAGTGCACCTGATAACGCACTTTTATAAGCACTGAACAATATTCCGTGGTCTGCATGTACCACTCACCTCTGATGGATGCCTTGGTTGCTTCCAAGTTTGGGGTTATTATGAATGAAGCTGCAATGCACACCCACATGTGGGTTTTTGTGCAGATGTAAGTTGTCAGTTCCTTTGAGTAAATGCCAAGGAACTGAACACTGGATTGGAGTCTGTTTACTTCTGTGAGAAACTGCCCACACACCTTCCGAGGGACTACTCCAGTTGGCATTCCCCCTAGCCACAAGTGGGAACTTGGATTTCTGCCATTGCAATTGTTGTATCATGGAATTTCATCCTTGTTTTAACTTGAAATTCTCTCTCTTTTTTTTTTTTTTTTTTGAGACAGAGTCTTACTCTGTCACCCTGGGTAGAGTTCTGTGGTGTCACAGCTCACAGCAACCTGAACCTCCCGGGCTCAAGTGATCCTCCTGCCTCAACCTCCTGAGTAGCTGGGACTACAGGTGCCTGCCACCATGCCTGGCTAGTTTTTCTATTCTTAGTAGAGACAGGGTCTCACTCTTGAACTTCTCTGACGACATAGTTTCATATGCTCACATGTCATTTGCATGTCTGTTTTAGTTGTGTGGCTTCCACCAGTTTTTTAACTGAGCCCTGCATTTATGTCGCGCTGCATTTTCAGGTTTCTGTATGTCTTGGACTTCGGTCCTTTGCTGGATGTTTCTTTTGTGAGTATTTTCTCCTCAGTCTTTGGCATGTCTTCTTATTCTCTTGACAAACGGACTGATTTTGCATGATTAAGTGGTATGAGAAGTATCATATTTTGGTAAAAGGACAGTCCTCTGATTTGTTATATGCATTTCTATTTACTGTATTTAAAAATATCTTCATTATACTTTGCACTTGATGGTACTAAACACACATCTCTGAAATGAATTGATTCCTATAAAAATTTTGGAATCAGCAAACACTATATATTTTAATACAAAAAAAACCTATTAGGAAATATGAAAAAACAGCCTGATGCTCTCTCTCTAGGGTTCAAGGCAGGGAAAGAGTTCCTTGCTGGGGTCCACAGTGTAAATCTGAGAAAAGAGGGAGAGAGGCGACTCTGGGGGGGGCCACAGATGAAGAACAGATGTAGCCTTTGTAACCGCCAGGAGACCTACCTGCCCACAGTGCTCAGAGGAAAGCCCAGTTACCATGCCCTGTGGAGCAAAGAGAGGGGAGGGAAGTGGAGACAGTGAATATAATGACTCTTTTGTGGGCTTTTTGTTTTAAAGAGAAATGAAGTCAAAATAGTTATTTTTTGATTGCTGATATGGAGACTTGTTTATCTCAGAGCGATTCTTCTTCATACCAGAGACTCCTTTAAATACTCCCATCATCAATTTTTATGGCACAACACTTAGTTGTCTTCTCTCTGTCTGCTGGTTGCTTCTTCTGCGTCCCTCTCCTCAGGCATCCTCTGTACCAGAGATGGTCGCCAGGTACAGCTGTGCAGGTTGTAAACTTCAGGAACCTGGGACAGCACAGTTCACACCAACTGCCCCGTGAGAGTGGCACCCCAAACTCATACCACACACACTCAGCCTAGTCCGCCTACTGACTCTGCTTACCAGCCTTAGAACACAATTTTTTTTTTTTTGAGACAGAGTCTCATTATGTCACCCTCGATAGAGTGCCGTGGCATTATAGCTCACAACAACCTTAAACTTGCACTTAAGCCATTCTCTTGCCTCAGCCTTCCAACTAGCTGGGAGTATAGGCACCCACCACAGTGCCTGGCTATTTTCTTGTTGCAGTTGTCATTGCTGTTTAGCTGGCCCAGGCTGGGTTTGAACCCCCCCAGCATGTGGCTGGCACCAAAACCACTGCTATAGGAGCCAAGCCCACAATTTTTATTGGAACCACATAGAAACAACATTACCTGTTGATGTTGGGAACCTACAGGGAAGTAGTACAAATATGTATGGCAAACTGACACTAAGCTAAACCATCGTAGCAATAATGCTACGCTTGCCGGGGAAAAACGGCTGTCAGGATCCACCAAAACATGTGTATTTCTAAAAGTATTCATCCCCAACTAACATTATTATCAAAAAGAAAAAAGAAAAGCCCAAATAATAAAACAAAACAATATATCTTTTCTCCCTGCATTTATCCTCCATTTTCAAAGAAGCAAAGCTATAGAATAATCAGTTTCTCTGCTGAGCGTCCCTCAGTAAGTCGGGAGAGAGGCCTGCTGATCGCTCTACCTGCTCAAAACGTTAAGAAGCAACTGTTAAAATCCACATGTGTTAAGATAAAGTTTCTGTGTAACTAAATTAACTATAACTTGACCAAATGCAATAATTGAAAAATAGAATTCTCAGGCAGCGCCTATGGCTCAAAGGAGTAGGGCGCTGGCCCCATATACAGGAGGTGGTGGGTTCAAACCCAGCCCCAGCCAAAAATAAAACCTGTGGAAAAAAAAAGATAGAAAAATAGAATTCTCTTAACTTTTCGTAACCCCAAACTGGAAAGCACCCCAGTGTATAGTATATGCAACTTATTCCTTACGGTGGAATCGCTGGTAAGCATTCAAAACAGAGCGAGGATGAGCTGCAACACAGGCGAAGCTGCAGACAATTATCCTGAGTGGAAAAAATCAGACAAAAAGAATGTATATTAAGAATGTATGTTAGATGATGGCATGATAAATGGAACATTTTAGAGAATGCAAATGTAGTGACACAAAGGGTATCAGTGCATTGCCGGGGGGAGAAGAAGAGCAGAAAGAAGGGGTTACCAAGGGCACAAGGGAACTTTAAGGGTGATGGATAAGGTTCATCATCTTGACTGTGGTGTATGCACATATGTCAGAATGTATCCAACTGTGTCCCTTCAATATGCACAGTTTTATCATATGTTGGTTACACCTCCATAAAGCCATAACAAACCAAAGAAAAAAGGAATCTTGGTTTTTGAAGGTCTGGTATTGATTTGCATAGATATGGTCTAATAATGGAAAGTGAGAGCAATGCAGCAGTGAACATTTGCAGTATAGGGGTAAAAATATCACTAGAATGTTACAAGATTCAGAAAATCAAGTGCCAGGCAGGTGACTCACACCTGTAATCCAAGCACTCTGGAAGGCCAGGGTGGGAGGATCCCTTGATTGAGCTCAAGAGTTTGAGACCAACCAGACCCTGTCTCTACTAAAAATAGAAAAACTAGCTGCCTGTGGACACCTGGGGCTGAGGCAGGAGGACTGCTTGAGCCCATGAGGTTGAGGTTGCTGTGAACTATGATGCCAAAGCACTCTACCCAGGGTGACAGAGTGAGACTGTCAGAAAGAAAGAGAGAAAGAAAAGAGAGAGAGAGAGAGAGAGAGAGAGAGAGAGAGAGAGAGAGAGAGAAGAGAAGAGAAGAGAAGAGAAGAGAAGAGAGGAGAGGAGAGGAGAGGAGAGGAGAGGAGAGGAGAGAAGAGAAGAGAAGAGAAAAATATATTGCCTGTTTGGAGTACAAGAACCAGAAGAAAAATGAGATATCTGATTGTCTATGG
>CAUYTI010151236.1:0-15093 GCA_963575145.1 Galago senegalensis
TGGCGGGTGCCTGTGGTCCCAGCTACTTGGGAAGCAGAGGCAGAAGACTCGCTTGAGCCCAGGAGTTGGAGGTTGCTGTGAGCTGTGATGCCATGGCACTCTACCCAGGGGGACAGCTTGAGGCTCCTGTCTCAAAAAAAACAAAAAACAAAAAGCAAAAACAAACAAACAAAAAAACCCCCTAAAGTTTGAATCCAGGCAGCTGGATATCCAGAACTTTGCACCCAACTCAGGCACTATGCCACACTGTGTTGGCAAGAATTGGGTGAAGAAGTTCCCACGGTTGAAGTATTTTCGTCTTGTAATGAACTTGACCCATTGAATTGATGGTATTTACACAGAATTCTTTTAAATATTTGAATGGACAGCTTAAAAGAAAGTGAATGTGTGAATACAAATAGATTTTCAAAGAATGTCTCTTTCCCTGGCAGCAGTGCCCTAGAGGTAGCAGGTTTTGAAAATGAATCTCCCATGAAGGGGCTGACATCTTCAGGGGTCTAATTTATTCTGAATTGTTCTCAATTGCTTTATATTTGAGAAGATGGCAGCACTCCCAATGGTGTCAAAATAGGCCATATCATGGATGGTTTAGAAAATAAAGTCTATTAAACACAGAGAACTTGACAGTGGAAATGTGACAATGTAGTATTACCAGCGAACATTAATTAAATACTCAGTATGGGCCAAATATTTGTTTTAAGCACTTTATGTGGCTAGTTATACATTTTAAAAATATTTTATCTTAGAAATAGTCCTATTATGTAAATATTACTGTCATACCCTTGCTAGAGAGATGAGAAAATAAAGCACAGATCTGACCCAAGGTCATTGAAGTGGTGAATGATGGAGCAGTCGTTTAAACTGAGGCAGTTCACACTTGTTAGACTGGGCTTTCTCTGAGTCAGGAATCCTCAATTATGGACAAAACACCTGCATAGGGACACAGAAGGCCTGCCCTCATATGGCTTGGATTAGCAACTGTATTTTTATTTTTATGTTTTTCACAAGAGGTTGCCCCAGGAAAAAAGAGAGAAAATGTAATTATAAAGATGAATGAGATTCAGACCTAGCTAACATGAGGAAATAAGGCCATCTGGGCCCTGAAAGGTGAATTCACTTGCTATATATAACAGAGTCCTTCAAGTTATTAGAAGTCTGAGTAGTACCAGTCCTTTAAATCTTTATTTTTTTGAGGCAGAGTCTCACTATGTCATCCTTGGTAGAGTGCCATGGTGTCACAGCTCATAGCAACCTCAAAATCTTGGGCTCAAGCAATTCTCTTGCCTCAGCCTCCCAAGTAGCTGGGACCACAGGCACCCACCACATAATGCCCGCCTATTTTTTGTTGCAATTGTCATTGGTGGTTAGCTGGCCCAGCCTGGGTATGTGGCTGGCATCGTAACCACTGTACTATAGGTGCTGAGCCAACTTTGGGGTATGTGGCTGGCATCGTAACCACTGTACTATAGGTGCTGAGCCCAGTCTTCTAAGTTTTTTAGGTAAAATCCTTTCCTATACATGATTGGGAGGCTGTCAGGAAATAAGAGGAAAGAATAAGCTGAGAAAATTCAGGTTCCCATACTGATTTTGATATAAAAACAAAAAATTCAATTAAATAGTGGGCTTGGACTTCAGAGATGTGTTTTTTGTTTAATCTACCTTTTAAGAAACTCCATAATCAAATGAAAGGGACTAAAATCCACTATGAGGGAAACAGCAGATATAACAATTTCTCTTTTTCCCCTGAACTAATAATCCAGCAGTTCTCAACCTGTGGGTCGCGACCCACAGGGATCGTATTAAAAGATTGTGGCATTAGGGAGGTTGAGAACCACTGCAATGATCTATTTTCTTGAATAAGAACGAGGTTGACAAAATTTCCTTTCAGACTTGAAAGATAGTAATGCAACAACAAGAACAGTGAAACACTGTAGATCTCTCTGGAGTGGAGCTGTGGGACTAGAGCTTCATGGATGTGTAAATCTCACTCCTGGGGTGCTCACCCTGCCAGCATCTTAGACGTTAACCTGAAGCAACCTGAATTTTCTTGGACTTTCTCAGAGAAGTCCAGAAATGCAGCGTAACTCCCAACCAGCCAGTTATATATCTAGGTGCACTTATTTACTTATGAAAAATACTATAAAAATTTAAAACATTCCTTGTAGAAAAAAAAAATCAAGGACGGTAGGACTAAGTGTATGTGATTTGTATAGATTGAGCCAGAAGCAGTTTAATATTTAATAGTTCTCTAAGAAGATGTCCTACCTGAAGAATAATATAGATTAATTCAAGTAATCATTTGCTGTTATGTTGTAAGAGGAGTAAATGTAATGATGTTCTCCTAATTTCAATTGCATGTTTGATGAGTTCTGTACCGGGTTTATGTTGCTAAATGTAGGACCCCACAAATGACAGTGACCCAGAAAATGCTGACCTTGCAGTCCAGCGTACATATGCAAAATGATGTCTTTTCTTTTCTTTTCTTTTTTTTGAGACAGTCTCACTCTGTTGGCCTGGGTTGTCATAGATCATAGCTCACAGCAACCTCAGACTCTTGGGCTCAAACAATCCTCTTGACTCTCAGCCTCCCAGGTAGCTGGGACTACAGGTGCCTGCCATAACGCCTGCCTAATTTTTCTATTTTTAGTAGAGATGGGGTGTGATTCTTGCTCAGGCTGGTCTCGAACTCATGAGCTCAAGCAATCTACCTGCCTCAGCCTACCAGAGTGCTACAGGGATCAGCCGCTGTGCCCAGCTATGATTTCTTAATAAAAGGAAAACATTTTGATACATTAAAACAAAGACTTTTAGGGGCCATGAATGGAATTAGCACCCCTAATAGTGCTTTAGATAACTGTATTTCATTGTTACATTATTCCTTGTAACCTTAGTGGAAATGTTCTACCTGAGTAGGCACCAAACACCCTAATTAAAAACAAACACTACTGTATTTAACAAAGTTTAATTTGACAGGTGAAGGCATCTAAAGTGCTACTTTTTAGTAATAGTATGGCTTTCCCCCCCTTTTTTTGCAGCAGAACAATCATCAGTTGACAGCTGCAGGGATGTGTGGTACATAAAATAATAAATACAAATTTGTGTGTATAGATTATTTGACTTATTGGATTCTTTGTGGCCATTTCTAAATTGGCAACTCCTCCAACGTAAACAAAATTTGCATAGAAGTAATATCATTAAGAACTTCAAGTCCACTCAGAAACCGAAGGGAATCTTGCATTGAAATAAGGCATAATAATTTATCTCTTTAATGAATGCAAAATGCTGGGATTACGGCTAGCTCAACAACAGGACCATACATGTCCTGAAGGTATTTCAATATCAGTTCATAAATAATAAATCAAGAAGCCTGGGGTAGATTCAGAACAGTTCAATATGAGGTCTAGCTCTGCCATATAGGCAAGTCAAACAGTAACTTAGTTTCCTCTTACAAATTAGAAATAATAATAATCTTTCAACTGCCTCATTAGAGAGCTATGAAAAACAAGTCAGATTATGCAGATGAAGTTATGTTACAAATTATAATATGTATACAATAGATACAAGATGCCATTATTTTGTATGTCCAGTGAAGAACAGAACCAGTATCTGTAGCTTCTAACAAAGCCCATATATATTGGGAAGAAGAGGGGATAAGTCATTCATATCTTCCTTTTTTTGGTGGGGGGGGGGTGGCCGGGGCTGGGTTTGAACCTGTCACCTCTGGCATATGGGGCTGGTGCCCTACCCTTTGAGCCACAGGCGCCTCCCCCTCACTTTTTTTTCTTTTTTAAAGAGATAGGTCTAGCTCTTTTGCTCAGGTTAGAGGGCAATGGTTTCATCATAGCTCATTGTAGCCTCAAACTCCTTGCCTAAGCCGCCCAAGTGGTTTGGCTATAGGCATGTGCCACTGTTTAGGGCTGGTATTATTTACCTATGTTTTCTAAGAGACAGGGTCTCACTATGTTGTCCAGACTAGTGTTGGACTCCTGGCGGTAAGTGATCCTCCCTCCTCAGCCTCCAGACTTTAATTCAGTTTGTTTCTCATCTGAGGATCCACCTTCAAATTGACATCTAGAAATGTTTCTATCCTAAAATCTCTCTCTTTCTCCCCCTCTCCCCCCCTTGCTCTCTTTCAGGTCAAAAGGAAAATAGTGACCAGGTAACTGTAATTTACGGAAAGAACCAGCAGGTAAGGTATTTGGGAAGATTATGTAGTTACAAAGCTGATGTTAAAGCACTTCATCTCTCAGAAAATAAAACTCAAATCTTAAATAAAACCAAGATCAGGTTAAAACTCAAAGACAATGTCAGTGAACCAAATCAACCCAACTCAAAGAATATATGATAAAATATACCTCTTTTCTTCTCAAATTAAAATGCCTAATTAGATTTCTTATAACATTTGGTACTAAAACTGCCTATCAGATTGCCTGCTCAGCTTCATCAGTGAAAATCTAGTTACAAAAAAAGAAAAAAAAAATCCAGGTTATTGAAATTCCTCTGAGAATCTGAAATAGACGCACAGTAGCGTGTGTAACAAACTGTTGCTAATTGACCAATCCAGTTCGGCAATTCATAAATACTGGGTTCTGGATGGTCAAAATTCATGTTTTCTGATTGTTACAGACAGAAAAGATACCTATAACAATCTCACCCCTTCAACCTCTCTTTCAGGTAAGAAAGGAAAACTCTGATTGAACTGCTGCATATTCAGACGTTTACAGCAGACACAAAAACAGCCACCTCACCTTTCCTGCAAGGTCAGAGACGTCCTAGCTCTCTGTCCAGTTAGCCGTTCTATTCACTCCTTGAATAACACTGTGTTCATGACAGTCTTCTCATGGCATCTAGTCTCAATCCTGTAGTCTGGGGTGGTAATAAAAACTGTCATCATCAGCATTTTGGCATGAAGCTTAGGGCGTTGTTTTTAGTTCAGAACAGATTCTTCATTCAAGGATGAGAATATGTCTACAATATTTCCAGACAATCCACTTAAATTAAATTCTGCCAATTTACTCAAAGAAATGCCACCACTAATACCCTACAGGGAGTTAACACGGTAATTGGACTTAAAATACTAGTTGTCATAGCTATCTATCTCTGGTGCCTGACTTGATTGGAGAAAGCCATTTAAATGTTAGCTAACCACTTAGAGATGGTATTTCTCATTTAGATAACCATCTTTAGGTATAGATGAAAAATTCACACACAGTCTGTGCTAACGTATGTTAGTTATAGTCAAAAAAGAAAAAGAATTAATCAGAATGAACAGTGATTTGCATAAGGTAGCCTAAAATCTAATAAATACACTAATTGCTGTAATATATATATATTTTTATCTTGTTTTTGTGGAAAGCACCTGCATTTTTGGCAGCCAGCAATTATTTATACTGAGGCTTAGAACTTCCATTTTAATATTATCTCTTCATTTCTGAATATGATTGTTTATGAAATAGTAAAGTAATTCCTATAATTTATTTAATGAATTTTCAGCTGAAATCATATCAGCTTCACAGAGTAGATTGTTAGATAACCTAATTTAGTAAAAAGTAAACAAAACCTCGCAAACTAAGGAAACGCGAAAATTCAATCAGAAAATATTGTCATCTGGTTTGGATTCAATGTTTGAAAGAGTAGCCCTGTCCAAGAAATATTTGAGGAACAAATAGTTTAGTTTCTAACTAACTCCTGTTAATTTTTGACCATATAAATTAATCATATTAAGTGATTAAAGCCTCAAATGAGTTGACAACGTGTCTCCAATTTTTTTCCGAAAAGACGATTGCATTTAGTGTTAGTAACTTTGAATGTAAGGTGGAGAAAGGCTTTTAAAAGTTTTATTCTATTTCTAACATTGAATGACACCCGAGTTTGACTTTCACTTATATTGCTATAATATTTAGCTGTGTGCCCTTAAGAATTTCTTCAGGGTTGTTTTTCAAAACTTTTAAGAGATTTCCAATAAATGTTAGTGGCACCTTATATTTATTGAGCACTTACACATGGCACTTTCACTTTATTACCTCATTTCCCTCAAAATAACTCTATGAGATTACCATCCATATTTTACAGATTAGCAAACTGAGGTACAAATAACAGGCAAGGCCGTATAAAGCAGTGAAAAGCAGGCCTTGGATTTGAACCCAGGCAGTATTTCCAGAATAAAAGACAGGTATTTTATTCTGTCTTCCATATATGTTGAAGCAGATTTTGGGGCAAGACATTTTGTTTTTTACTAAATCCCACAAATTAATTAATGATTTGGAAGATTAGAGAGATTTAATTGGTTTAAATTTGAATGGAACACTATGAACCCTCACCCGGTTGGGGAGACATGGGCTATTATGCAGTTTTGATTAAAATATACACAGGATTTATATTTATTTAGGATGCTTTCTCTTTCTCTAGCTTGCTTCTTCAGATTCAGAAGAGTTTGGTCACGATTTGCAACTTTCCCCTGGTCTAGGATCAACAGGTGAACTTCTCAATGTTCTGTGTCATAACTCATGAGTACTCCACACCGATTTAAACACACGAATAACTTAGGTTCCTTTAGTTTTAAACAGTCTAAATCTAACTGGCTATTACCTCTGGGCATTTTGTTATGACTGTCTTATGGATAGAGCCGCACCAGTTTTTCTTCAGGCATTTTGAAGGTTAAGTCAGGGCAGCCAAGATTGTGTCCCTTGTACTGGAGTAGGTCTTTGGCTTACTCAGTAGGTGGCGCTCTTTCCTTCTATCTCCGAATCTTCAAACAGCCCTGACAAACTACTGGGGAAACTGCTACGGATGCCATTTTCCAGGAAAAATGTGAAATAGATGCCAGAGCCAAATGTTTGATACTCATTGTTTTTCTCCCCCATTTTCTCAGGAAAAAAAAAATTAGCATTGTTAAATTCTAAAAAGAATCAAATTTACCAAGTCGTCTCTAAACTCTGTCCAAACGTATCCATCTACTTCTAGTTTCTACCACCACAGAGAATGGACAGCAGGCTCCATCTCCAAAGAGTCAGGGTAGTTATTAAACACTTAATAATGGATATGTTGAAAGCGTGTGGGCAAGAAACTTAATTTTGATAACATTAGATTTTCAAATGAGAACTATTTTTCTTTCTGGTCTTTATTCAGGCAGCCACAAGTGGTCGTCTTTTACTTTTGAGTGACATAAGAATAATATCTTTGAAAACAGCAATCACTGTTAATTAATCACCATGTTCCGCCTGGCCAAGGCCAGGGCTTCTTACAGAGCATCTGTTTTTGACATCTTCCATACCAAGTGGACTTAGGATGCTACTTATGTGTGGTTCTTTGACAAAGGCATCAGCATCACTCTGGAAGCTTGTTAGAAGTGCAGATTTGGGGGTCCACCCAAATTCAATTCCTTCTGAATTTCTGGTGGTGGCACTTGGGAATCAGTATTAACAAGCTCTCCAGGTGATTCTCCTGCCAGAGTTTGAGAAGCACTGCAACAGAGGGTTTTAATGAGTCCAATTAGCACTAATTGGTACAATACACCAGATAGAAATGAACTTCTCCCCCGGATGCTGTACCTTTTTCTTCTTTTCACTTGATGATTGAAACCAACTTGTATTACTTAAAAAATGTTTCTGCTGCCCATTTTGTGAGCAAATGAACATGTGATCCACTTGCCTTTTACTCCACCTCTTAAGTAGATCTGCTACTTTGATATGTGTAAAATAAGAGGTCTTAATCATGTTTAGCAGACAAAGCTTTTTATTTTTATAAAAGATTTCACCTTAAACCATTAGTATATTAGCATACATACAGTATACATTTAGAATATATTAACAAATTACAAAAAAACAAATAAGAATGATCTACATAATTGCTATTTCCTGTTTCTATGGGAAAAATTAAGCCACTACATTCATTTGCCATGTCAGACCTGACCATATAATCTCATCAAAATCTCCAGTTCTCTTGCATAAGAAGCTCATTTGTAACTGTTAAAAAAAATAGTTTGATTCTCAATCTTTAAAATATAGAAGTAATTTGGTAAGAATAATATTAAATGAACAGATATTGTTCCAATGTTTGGGATCACGTTGAATTTCCAGCACATTTCTGGGAGAAGCTAATAAGGCCCATAGCATGTTTTTAAATATTATAAAGAAAGCAACTTAGTTCCTGAGCTTAATTTCTGTCCCAAAAGTAGAGTTTCTTCTTGTAATTTGGTATACAGGACTCCTAAATTTGTTTGGTCATTTTCCACCTCAGAACAAAAGGTCTGAGCAGCTTTTCAGTCAAAAATAGACTCATGGGTGGCAAAGCCATGGAGAAGAACAAATAAATCGTACTTTTGTTGCTAGAAACATATGGACATTTTCTTTGATATTTTGATGTGAAAAGAATATATGTGTATATACATGTTTTGAATATAAAGTAAGAATTTAAGATAAATATAGCCCAGTATTTTCAGGATGTTTAATCTGATAGTAGACTGGAAGTTATTAAAACAGTACAAATTGGCTCGGCACCTATGGCTCAAGTGGCTAAGGCACCAGCCACATACACCTAAGGTGGCGGGTTCGAATCCCCAGCCCAGGCCCGCCAAACAACAATGATGGCTGCAATCAAAAAAAAGCCGGGCGTTGTGGCGGGCGCCTGTGGTTCCAGCTACTTGGGAGGCAGAGGCAGGAGACTCGCTTGAGCCCAGGAATTGGAGGTTATTGTGAGCTGTGATACCCAGGGTGATAGCTTGAGGCTCTGTCTCCAAAAACAAAACAAAACAAAACAAAACAAAACAAAACAAACAACAAAAAAAAAACCAGTACAAATTTACAGGATATATGTGTACAATGAAGTGTTTCCACACAAAAATTTGAGAAATGCCATTACATATGTATTTGTTTCAGAAATTGGATATGAATTATTTCTGTTTTGAATGGCAATGCATTATGTATCTCAAAGCAATGACATGCTAAAACCCCTGTTGATGGAAACACATAACACGAGTCACAGCGGAGGATCAAGAATAGCAGAAAATGAAAACATTAACTCAAGACAACAACATTACTAACATAATGTCAACAACGTAGTCTCTAGAAACACTGAATTCCAACACTTATTTATTGAAAATGTTGCCAAGTGTCATATGACAAAGTTCTTAACAGACTATTTAAATTAGTCCTTGATGAACCCTAGAAATACTCCAATTTTTGCTTATGAATGCCAAATCTTACATCTACATTTAATAGAGTATTTAGTAGGGTGGTAGTAAGAACGTCTTCTTTCCATTGTGCAAAGTGAAAGCCAATGGAATTACACATCATTTACCTAAAGAATTGAGGGAAAGGCTTTTATTTTTTGCTTTAGTTTGGAGTCCATTATTATTTTTTTAGATAGATTTCTTCTTAAAGTCACTGGGAATAAGAAAATATTAGTAGCCTGGGTATATTTTTGGTTGGTGTTACTATTGTAAGTTACATTTTTATTTTAATTATGTATTTTTTTCTAAGGGACATCTTAGTTATAGTAACCAAAAGAGCCTGGTATTGGCATAAAAATAGAGACATATACCAGTGGGCTTTTGTCTTTCTTTCTGAGCAGTGAGAGATTTTCCCTTTCTTGACAGCTCAAATATGCACTTAATTCAGCAAGTTTAAGTCGTTTTAAATTAAAAATGGTTTTAATAATAAGGTCCTAAAAATTGTTTATTTTTTTAGACTTTAAGTATGTGTGTATATCTACTAAATTTGTGTGTTTATGTCTAGATATTGTATTGGTTTAATATAAAAAAATTTTTGCTGGTATTTATTACCTCACCTTAGTGTCAGGGTAAATATTTTAAATTTTATTTCTATTTTTTTGATAGTCTACAAAGCAAAGACTGAGACTCAGCAGGCAATTAAAAATACATATTAAATGTGTTAAAATCTTTTAACACATTTAATCTTTCAAATAATTTAGAATCAGAAATACAGGGATCCAAACAAGTCCTACTATGTTATAGCTGTGTGACTTTAGGAAAAATCACTTTTCTAAGCCTTTATTTTCTTAGTTGTGGTATAAATTTCAAGGAATACTTACCGTAGAAGGTTGTTATGAGAATTTAATGATAGGATCCAGCCCTGATATGATAGTTATTTAAACGTTCATCCTTTAATTTTTTTTTTTTTGACACAGACTCTTGTTATGCTACTCAGACTAGAGTGCAATAGCTATTGGAAAGCTCAATCATATTTTACTATATCTGGAACTCCTGGGCTCAAGTGATCCTCTCTTCTCAGCCTGCTGAGTACCTTGGACTTCAGGTGAAGAGTGTTACACCCAGCGAGACATTCATCCTTTTCAAGAAGACAGAAGAATGGCCAAGAAACACATGAAAAAAATTCTCATCATTTTTAATCATCAGAGAAATACAAATCAAAACCACAGTGAGATATCACCTAACCCCAGTGAAAATAGCTCACATCACAAAATCCCAAAGCTGCAGATGCTGGTGTGGGGACAGGAAGAAGGGGACACTTACGCTGTTGTTGGGATTGCAAACTAATATTGCCTTTTTGGGAAAGAATTATGGAGAATCCTCCAAGTGCTAAAAATAGACCTTCCATTTTATCCCTCAACCCCATTACTAGATATCTACCCAGAAGAACATAAATCATTTTATCATAAGGGCATTTGCACAGGCTCAGCACCTGTGGCTCAAGTGGCTAAGGCGCCAGCCACATACACCTAAGGTGGTGGGTTCGAAACCTGCCTGGGCCACCAAACAACAATGACGGCTGCAACCAAAAAATATCCGGGCGTTGTGGTAGGCACCTGTGGTCCCAGCTACTTGGGAGGCATGGGCAGGAGACTTGCTTGAGCCCAGGTGTTGGAGGTTATTGTGAGCTGTGATGCCACAGCACTCTACCAGGGGGACAGCTTGTGGTTCTGTCTCAAAAAAAAAAAAAAAAAAAAAGACATTTGCACTAGAATGTTTATCGCACATCAATTCACAATCTTTAAGATGTAGGGACAACCCAGTGTCCATCAACTCAGGAAGGGATAAATAAGCTATGGTATCTGTATGCCATGGAAAACTATTCAGCCATAAAGAAAGAGGGAGACTTTACATCTTCTGTATTTACCTGGAAGGATTTGGAGAACATCCTAAGTAAAGTAGCATAAGAATGGAAAAGCAAGCATCCAATATACTCAATACTAACAGGAAACTTAGTAGATGAACAACTACATGCCCACACGAGAGAAAAACACAATTAAATTCAACCAATAAAGGGAAGAGGAGAAAAGGGGGAGAGAAAGGAGTGAAGGGGAAAGAGCGAGGGAGCTTGGTAAGCTCTCAGCTAATGTGTACCACGTTAGGGTACACAGCACACCTCCTGGGTGAAGGGCTGAACTGCAACTCGGACTTTACCCAACAGAAACAGTGTAACCTAATCATACACACCCTTATACTAACCAGAAATTAAACAAACAAATAAGCACAAAAAATTAAAAAATAGAAATAGAATGCTTAGAACAAACGGAGTGTTGTAATTTATTGCCTCTTTATAAGACAAACAAAAATTCCCTTTAAAACTATCATTTAACCAGTAAGTAATTCCAGAATTGCCCATTATGTTGCTATCCTAGACTGGTGTTATCCAATATCCTAGCCACTAGTCACACATTGCTATTTAAATTTAAATTAATTAAAATGAAATAAAACTACAAATAAAGTTTCTCACTGGCCACATTTTAAGTGTTCAATAGCTGCAAGTGGCTGGTGACTACCACACTGAACAGTGAAGATATAGAACATTTTAGCCGGATGGGGTGGCTCATGCCTGTAATCCTAATACTCTGGGAGGGCAAAGCATGTGGATCTCTTGAGCTTAGGAGTTTGAGACCAGTCAGAGCAAGAGCGAGATCTCTCCCACCCCCGTCTCTGCCAAAACAAAACAGCTACCTGGTCATCTTGGCAGGTGCCTATATACCAGCTACTAGGGAGGCTGAGGCAAGACAATCCCTGGAGCCCAAAAGTTTGAGGTTGCTGAGAGCTATGACTCCAAGGCACTGTCACCAGGGCTGCAGAGTGAGGGAAAAAAATATGTATCTATCTCTCTATCTCTATATATATAAATTATTTTTATCTTTAAAGAAATTCCTTGGGGACTGCATTTTTCTAGATTATATAGGTAAAAATGTGTATGAACATAGGACACAAAAAGATTGTGTCAGATTTCCATATAGTTTACTACTGGTTTGTCCCAGATTTTTCCCTAAAATGGCTTGTTTTTATTATTTACTTTGACCAAAATGAGTGATTAAGTTCTGTAAATAAAGCTTAAACAACATAAGAGTCCAAAAACAGACAAATAAAGCACCCTGTCATTCCTTCAGAAATTAAACTAATACTGTACTGACCAATGTTGTCATCTAATTTGCTTAGGTCATTCTTTTTTCTTAATGAGAGAGAAATGGTGGCTTCAGGGGAATCTTGGATTTGTTTTACTTTATTACTGGGCCAAGAAACAGCAGACACGTTTATAACACAATGTAAGTAGGCTTAGAGCAAGAAAATTCAACAGGAAATTCAGCTTATGACAAAACCTAAACCCAGACTTGGGAAAATTCCCCAAGTATGGAATGCAACCTGAGGTGGCAATGAAAAATGAAAGAAGGGTTCTTGATCATGTTTCTAGCAGAATAAGTAATAAATCTAGGAAGTGACATGGTTACCAATTTGACCTCACCTAGAGGAAGCATTAGATTGGTCATTATGGAATTCCTTAAGAAAAAGAAAATAGATTTGGAAGAAGTACTGCTCAGGAAGTACTAAGAAGGAGGCTATTTCAGAGATTTAGTATGTCGAGGAGAAAGGCTAAGGAAATGGATCTTACTCTCACAGGAAAACACTGCACTTCATGCTGATTTAATTAAGCAGTTAAAATGAAAAAGGGGCTGGTGTAATAAAATTGATCCTTAGATCATATTCACATTGGGACAAAACATAGATTCTGAGAAAGTGGAAAAGACACATTATAGTATATTAAAGGAAAATACAGTATAGTAACTAGATTTGGATACAGCGAAGTCCGTAAGATAATGGCATCAGAACAATTCCAACTATCTGATGAAATCATCAGAACTATTTGACCAGAAACAATCTTAACAATTTATTCAAATAATCTTGAAACTCCTACTGCAAACAGATTCTTTTCTTAACTTAATCTAATTCACATCCCTCCCCCCAAAGATTGCTTTGTCAAATGATGTAATTTGCAGTAACACAAGAACGATGTATTTATTATTTCAATGAAATATAGCTATGTTCAAATGTTCACTAATTTGAAGACAATAAAACCAGCAACAACAGGAAATCCTGTGTGTGCTGATAAACTGTTAGCTTCAAATGGTTAATTAGAGGTAGAGAGATCCCAGGTTGCAAGTAACTTAATCAAAAATTGAACACCATGTTTCTGGAATGTGGTAGGTACTCAATGAAAATGTGTGGAATCAATCAATCATCACCACCCCTCTATTAGTACTTTTACTCCATAGTTCATAGGCAACATGGACAGGACCAAAGAGAGAGCACACCTGTTTCTCTGACTAAGTCTTAATTTCAAGAAAGATAGCTAACATGCTACGTAACTTGCAGGGTGTTTCACAAATAGTTAAGCATACATGCAGCTTATAGGAAACTGAATTTACTTTTTGAGATTCTATTTAATTAGAGAATTGAATTTGCAACCATTATGATTTTTCTTAGAACTACCCTATTTTAAATACATTCTTTAAGTCGGGACCAGGACTGGGTCTTACTCATCTACTTATTTTCCCCTTCTTCCCATCTTTACTTATCATGGGGTGTTAGACACAATTAGTGTTTAACACATGCCTGCTTAATTGAAAAAATGGCATTACAAAACGCTCCTGAAAAGTCATTGTTCTGCAAGCCTAACCTTTTAACACACTGAACCACTTAAATATGGAAATACATTACTAGATCATTGTGTGAATATGAAAGTATCTTATACTTGAATGTAATTATGCACAAAGTTCCCTTGACAAATTATTTTCCAATGATTAATTTCAATCATAAGACCTTGTGGAAAAAGAACACTGTTCAATGTAGGACACAAATATGTCAAGAATGATGACATATTTGTTTTATTTTTTTCTGTATACTTTTCCAGGCAAACAGAAAATAGAAGCTTTTAAAGATGTTCTGGCAATTTTAATGAATGGAGGCCTGCCATGCATTTTTTCATTTTAGCAGGAGTCCTATTTTTTGAGAAAATTATGTGATTTCTCAGCATAATTCAAAATGAAGATATTTACTTTAATTCACCACAAGTTCATGAAAAAAAATTTAGCAAAGAAAATCTTTTTTATGATTTGTAACAAAGAGTTATTACTCCTCACAGTAACCTAGTTGAATTAAAGAAAGGAAATGAGTCTCTTTGTTCATGAATAGTCATGTTATTTTGTACAAATACAAAGTGATTTAAAATTCTTCTTTATGTTAACAGCAATATTCTCATTCCTATTGAGATATTTTTCGTAGTCGAAGGGGAAAGTATCACTTAATGTCCTGAATTTTTTTTAATAAACAAAATGAAATATCCATTAATACTCTGTCGAGTCTTAGAAAGAAATATTCAAAAAGATTTATTATTATTTTCTTGCAATTGTATGGTCCTGATAGTTTATATTGTAATAGTAAGGAGATATCTTTTCTTGGGGGTTTACATCATTAAATATTAAGGACCTTTTAACAATTTATTAGATTTGCTATTTCTCATGTGCTATAAAGAATTTTTTTTCTACCAAGACATGAAGAACAAAAAATTCTGATTAAGTCTAGGAAGTTGGCATGCTCCCAAGCATTGGTCAATTTCTTTCAGATTTTCATATTTCTGAGAATAAAGTTTTTTGTAGTATTCATTAAGGATTTTTTGGATTTCTGAGATGTCTGTTGTTATTTTGCCTTTGTTATTTCTGATTGATGATACTGTAGACTTTAATTTTCTATTTTTGGTTAGGTTGCCCAAAGGTTTATCAATTTTGTTGAATTTTTCAAAAAAACAACTTTTTGGTTCATGGATCTTTTGAATAATTCTTTTGTTTTTGATTTCA
>CAUYTI010151237.1:0-17149 GCA_963575145.1 Galago senegalensis
ATTTTGGTCTTTTTAATTTTTATTTATTAATTTATTTCCTTCTGCCATTGGTTTATAATTTTTGTTAAAAATGTTTTTTTTTTTTTTTGAGGAGAGCTTTTCTACTTTATTACAAAGAGAAGAAGCCTTTATGTGGTCAGAAAATACAAGATTGATCTTTTTTTTTATCTTCCTATGGAACGCTGCTGTTCAAACAGCCAGAGTGAATTGTCTCAGTTCACTTCTTTAAGTCCCATCACATTCACTTGGGTATGGATGTCCTTGGCTGCTGAAAATCTGGCCCTTTAGTGCACAGGGCGACAAAGTCCCCTGACCAGCAGTTCCAGAATGTCCCATTTTCATATATTGCATCCATGCACACCTCCTAAAAATGAGGTACAGCAGGGCAAACATTTTCCAAAATAGATGTCATATATATATAATATATACACATTCATACATACATACCTTTATTCATGTGATGTCCAAAAATTTAAAAAAAATGTACACATTTATTACAAAATCGTAACAAAGACTGGACAGTGTTTTGCTCATTCTGGAAAGATGAAGCTCAGTAATAACACAACCCTGGAAAGCCATCCAGAGATTGTGACAATATCTTTCATCTAAACAGGGTACACAAGTATTATACTTCCTTTGGTAAATTTATTTCTATGTGTTTTATTTTTGTTGATACTACTATGAATAGAATTGTTTCTTTTATTTCATTCTGGGGTTGTGTTGATTATACTGTTGAGTACATCAAGATATTCTTTATTTCTGTTCCTGTGATAATTCTAGAATTGCCATTGATTCTTTCTTATAATTTCTTCATAGATTTTAAGCTTTGTCAGGAATGAAGGTAATGAACAAAGATTTTTGTACACCAAGCAAATATTTGGGCCCTGTCTATGACTGCTGATTTATCTCTAGCACCAGCCCATTATGTCATAGGTATACAATGAATAAATATTGACTTGAATGCAGTAGAATTTTGAGTTTCTGTCTTGGCGTCTGTGGCTCAAGTGGCTAAGGTGCCAGCCACATACACCTAAGATGGCGGGTTCTAATCCAGCCTGGACCCGCCAAACAACAATAATGGCTGCAACCAAAAAATAGCCGGTTGTTGTGGTGGGCGCCTGTGGTCCCAGCTACTTGGGAGGCGGAGGCAGGAGACTCACTTGAGCCCAGGAGTTGGAGGTTGCTGTGAGCAGTGAGGCCATGGCATTCTACCCAGGGTGACAGCTTGAGGCTCTGTCTCAAAAAAAAAAAGAATTTTGAGTTTCTCCTACAACCTACAGGACCTAGATGAACTTGGGTCAATGTAAGAAATTTTGACTTTGTTTGGAATGTGGAAGGCAGACTAGGCTAGGACGTCTTAACCATCCACAGTGAAAGACCAATTTAAAAATTTCAAATTCATCACAGATCAATAGTTTTCTAAAATACAGTAAAAATAAACCACTAGAAAAATGAAATGAAAAGATATGCAAAATATGAATTTGTCTTTATTATTACATTCAATAGATATAAAAGTACTCTGTCAAATTGCTGTAACATTTGTCAATGCTTAATCTCAATTTCTGTACTTGCCTTGTTACACTGGAAACTACATTTTGTGTACTGACAGCTGTCTGTGGACCATAGTTCAAGTAGCACTGGGTTGAGTAATCTCTGGAGTCTTCAGTGTAGATTTCCTGCTCACAAGCTTTTTAGGACACTAGAATGTCAGCTAATTGAGAACAGGCCAAACCTATAGCATCATGCAGAGCTCAAGTTACTAGATTCTAGAGAGTTGTAGGAGTTTATCTAGAAAGCAGTGCTCTTGAAAAGAAATTGTATCATTTTTAAATAGGTTAACATACAATGCATCTGACTGGGGCACCTGGGATAGACCCAGAACTCACACTGGCATTTTAGCAAAAGCACACATATTTATGACATGCACTTTTGTGTGTACTAATATATTAGAGGAAACACTGGCTTATGTTATATGAAACCTGATATGTAGAACTGAAATCCAAATTAATAGCCTCTATTCCACAGCAAATTTATCTACCTAAAATGTTGTGGCCTCATTCTTCATAGAAGCCCTTTATTAAGTATCAAATTTCAAAATCATTCAATGTTATGTTATTATTTTTCAGGATACATTTTCTCACTTTCCTCTTTGGTTTTTCTCTTCCTGGCTGATGGAGCTTTATTACAGAATATATTTGCAGCATCACGTCAGTGTGAGTAGTAACACCAGATGCAAGCACAGATACGAAAGAGCCTGTTTAAATGCATTGCATTTCCAGGGAGAAATACTTAATAAAGAGAAAAGATAGGAATTTTTACTCCAGGGTGCACAATGGCCCGTTCTCAATCAGCCGAGGCTAATGGAAGCCTGGCTGGCTTGAGAGGAGACAGATGTGGCCCTTTTATCCTGGGATGACTCCAAGTAAATCAGTATTTGCTGATAATTTTCAACAACTTTTAGCTTTTTTCATTACTTTCAGCTTGCGTCCGGGAATGAAACGTATCTTTTTCACTTCACTTCTGGGCCACAACTATGTAAAATATTCAGAAAAAATATTCACAAAATAAGTAATGAGATTTCCTAATGGTAAGAAATGTCCACGGTGCTGATTTAAGAACCATGCTGATGAACCAGCAAAATTCTTTTTATGAGTTGAATTGCATCCCCGCTAAGTTTCCTATGGTGAAGTCTTAACTCCCATGACCTCAGAATGTGACCTGATTTGGAGATAGGGTCTTTATAGATGTGATCAAGGTAAACTGAGGAATATTAAACAAGTACGACTGGTGTCCTCATAAACAGGAAATTTGGGCGTGGACATGGGCAGAGGAAAGATGGTTGGTGTAAAGACATAGGCAGAAGACACCCATCTGCAGGGGGAAGAGGTCTGGAACAGCTTGTTCCCCTACAGCCATCAGAAGAAACCAACTCTGTTGACACCTTTATTTGATACTTCCAGAGTCCAGAACTATGAGACAATACATTTCTGTTCTTTCAACTACTCAAAATGAGGCATAAGCCATCCAAATCTACAGTCCTTTGTTATAGCAGCCTGAGCAAACTAACATAACTGTGGTCCATCTCTTGTGTTCCAACTGTGGTCCATGATCCCAGAAGCATTCAGAGTAAGCCAGAGCTATTTGTTCTCTCAACCAACTGTTGTGTGTCTGTAGGCATCAGGGTGTGTGTGGCTGTGTACATGTGGGTAGTGCAGCATGTACACAAAAAGACAAAGTGGATCTTGGGGAGATGTCCTAGAGGCAGTGAGAATGCAGAAGCCCCAGGGAGACTTAGTCTGCCAGTCTTCTTTCCCAACTATTTACACGCTTATAATGCTAAATAATTCTTTTGCTTATTTTAAAGAACATTAACTCTTTTATCTGCCACAATCTCAGAAAGTAATAAAAATCAAATCTCAATTCATCTGTCATTTCTATGCATCACACAAGCTCCTAGAATGTATATAACTACCCAGGTTTGTAAAGTTGGGATATATAGTTATGTTACCCTCCCCCAAAGTGGGGCAACCATTTGGAGACAAAGTTAAAGGGAAGAGAGAAAAATCTTTATGGTGCCATGCACTTGTGACCCATGGAAGGTGACTTATTTTCTCTTGCCTCAGCTCTGTGAATGTTTCTGCTGTACCTGGATCAGAGCAAAGGCTTTGGAAATACTGGCTGATGGTATGGTTTGGAGATGTACAGAAGAATTAAGACTGGGCCTGAAATTAATTTGTGGTTATTTTGTGGCAACTGGGGGGAACAAGAGCAACCATCAATTTCTCTGTGATGATTGTACTCCTGGTTCTACCTTAGGGCATTCTCGTCCACTCCCCACAGCTTCTGTGGCTTGGTAGGATCTTGATGGGCAGACAGGAAAGGAGCATCCTCTCTGTAACTTTCTGGTCACTCAGGAGGCCTAGCTTCCAGAGGAGTAGACTTACCTGGGAATCAGTCATTTCAAGACAAAACCATACAGCTTGCCCCCACTAGCTTCTGGAAATAATTAAAGAGTTAGCCTATTTCAGGGAGGGGAATCCTTTTTCTCATTCTCCAAGCAGACATTTATTGAGATCTAGTCATGTGTCAGGTAACATGCTAGGTGCTGTGGAAAGAGCAGTTACCAAGATAGATGTCATCCTGGCGTTCATGGAACGTCCAGTCTGATTTCAGGGGGTGAAATAAAAACTTTGCGGCATTGCAGTCAATGGACCAAACTCTGGACTTTTGTCAAAGATTCATTCATTCACTTATTCATTGAACAATTCATTCATTTAGTGCCAACTCTGTGGCAGACATGGCATAGGCCCGTGAATAAAGACTCTGTATCGTCTCCTCTTAGGGGAAGACACAGTAAACAAATGACAGAGAGACCCGGAGGGATACACAAAGTGGGTACCCTTTGTCCAGTAGGGGGCAGCAGGAGAAGGCAGAAGTGGGGAGCCTAAGATCTCCATGAGGAAGAAGAACCATGCAGGCTGCGACTTGAGGGATGAGGGGTTCACCTGGTAAAGGCGGGAAGGTATTATGGGCAGAGACGAGGTACCAAGGCTTTCCTCCAACATCTGGTCCCATTATGGGCAATTTGGTTTCATGGGACACCAGCCTGTTTGCACATGGAGAGCACCTAGAGACTCCAGTTTTCAGAGAAGTCTGAAACCATGCAGATATGATAGTACGTGAAGTGTTTGGAGAACATAGATTCAATCAAGCTGGCTAGTTCATGGGATCTTGGGATAAAAAAGGGTGAATTTTAGTGTGTGCATGCTCTCATCTGTCTTAGGCAGACGGCTTGACTGAGTTTCAATAGGTAAATTGGAAAAGGCCTGTGAAGCCTTGAATGCCAGGTTAACAAGCTTAGACTTTATCCTGAAGGCTGTGAGGTAGTTCTGGAAAGATCAGGTATGTGTTTTACTAAGGGGAAGCTGACAGTAGTGTGTGAATGGATTGACCAACTGGTTTAAGCTTTGTCTCCTATTCTAGAAAGTAAGCTGCAAGGGAGGAAGGACTAGGTATATTTTGCTCATGACTGAATCCTCAGCACAGTGTTTGGCATGTAGTAGAGCCTCAATAAATACTATTTGAATAAATAAATGAATGAAGTTACTGCAAATTTCCAGACAAGAGATGGCACAAGGTAGAAGTACGTAACGATGAGTTTCAGATGATATTGAGTAGATAAAATCAATAGGGCCAGGTAATCAAAATGTACATGGAGTACTCAGCAGTGACTGAGTATTCAGTAAGTGGTAGCCATTACTAGCTTCATCCCATGGTAAAATCCAGACTGGCTTGCAGTTTTCTGGTTATAGGGCTCTAAGAACATATTGGTACTTAGCAAATCCTTAACAGCCCGCTGGGTTAGAGAGTAGCCGGTATGGGAGTGGGTATAAGTGGAAGGGAAGATAATCAATGTAGTTAGAGACATTAAATTAGAGAAACCATAGTGAGGTTAGGCAGTAATAGGCAGTCATGATCCAGGCGGTATGATGGACAGCTCTTAGCTTAGGTACGCCTTACTATTACCAGCAGCTTTACCATCAGACAAGGGCCAAGCAACAGAAAAAAACAAAAGCCGCTGTTGTCCTGAAAGCTTGGATCAGATTTGGGTCCCGGGCAGTGTGGCTCTTACAGGAGCTTATTGTCAGGAGAGACACTCCATAGGGTCAGGCTTAGGTTACACCAGCTTCTTGCTGAGATTTGGGAGAGTTTGAGATGGGGGGTGGGGGCTAGCGATTGGAAAACAGGGGCTGAGGAGGAGGCTGACCAGTCAGTGTCACAGGGAAGAGGTCTGTTAAGCAGGCTTACCCATGGTCCAGGTTCAGTAGTCTGATGTCCTACCTCTTCTAGCTCTCAGGACATGAGAAAGAACAGGAACATGGCACCTCACTCCTTTTGCTCCTCGAAATACCTGAAGAGTTTTCAACAACTGCAAATATCTACACTGGATTCTACTCTGATTGTGAGCAAATGCTTGAGGCCAAATTATGTCTTCCTCCCTGCTGGCCAGCTGATTCCTCCATCTCCCTTCTCCTTTCCACTCCTAACAGGTCTCTGGACACCAGAGGCCCCACCTGCCAACCCACCTTCCCAGCTTTCTGCCTGCATGTTTGTCTCCCCACCCACCTTGCCAAATGGCTGCACAGGCTTTCCAGTGCCCTCGGGCTGCAACACTTCCAGTTGGCATTGGCTACCTAAACCACAAAAAGAGCTCTTCCTGTAGTAATTTACTTTCTTTTTCTTTGTTTCTATCTTTCTTTTTCTTTTCTTTCTTTCTTTTTTTTATTTTATTGAGACAGTCTCACTCTGTCACCCTGGGTTGAGCATTGTGGTGTTATCATAGCTCACAGCAACCTCAAACTTTTGGGCTCAAGCAATCTTCCTGCCTTAGCCTCCCAAATAGTTGGGACTACAGGCACCCACCATAATGCCTGGCTATTTTTTGGTTGTAGTTGTCATTGTTGTTTGGCAGGCCCGGGCTGGATTCGAACCCATCAGCTCTGGTGTATATGGCTGGCACCCTAGCCACTGAGCTACAGGTGCTGAGCCTAGCTTTTCTGTTTTTAGTAGAGACAGGGTCTCATTCTTGCTCAGTCTGGTTTCTCACTCCTGAGCTCAAGCATCCATGTGCCTTGGCCTTACAGAGTGCTAGGATTACAGGCATGAGTCACCACACTTGGCCTTGGTAATTTACTTTCAAATGACTCACACAGCAAAGGCAATCTTTTCAACGTAGCCAGTCCTGCTCATCATAGTTCCTCAGGCTTTGGTGAGAATGGATTTTATTTTAAGAATCACCCAGCTGCTTGAGCCCAGGAGAGAAGGCTGAATAGATCTCCCTGGGACCTCTGCAAAGCCCACTGCAGGTAAGAAATGAGGTAACTTGACTCTGAATGAGGATGGCCAGGCTGGGTAATGCCCTCTCTATGTCCCACTCCTTGGGACACTGAATTTGTTTTCTACCCTTTAAGCATATTTCCACCATTTGCCATTGAGCAGTGAACAATAGATAGCTGGCCCTTCCACAAGTACTGGAGGCTGGTTGGGCTTGCAGACACCCTACTCTGGCTCTATGCATACAAGGTAGGAAGGAATACTTTGACTGATCATGACCAAACTGAATCCTACTCTTTTTTTTTTTTTGAGACTGAGTCTCACTTGTTGCCTAGGTTAGAGTGCCATGGCATCAGCCTAGCTCATAGTAACCTCAGACTCCTGGGTTCAAGTGATCCTCCTGCCTCAGCCTCCTGAGTAGCTGGGAGTACAGGCACCTGCCACAACACCCAGTTAGTTTTTCTATTTTTAGTAGAGACTGGGTCTTGCTCTTGCTCAGACTGGTCTCAACCTCCTAAGCTTAGCTGATCCACCTCCCTAGGCCTCCCAGAGTGCTGGGATTGCAGGTGTGATCCACCAAGCCCGGCCTGAATCCTACTCTAATCAAGTACTGGCCTCAGCAATGAGCTCCTATCTTTGGATTCTTCCAGAAAGATTCTATTGCTCAGCTTTACCAAAATTTTTTGAGAGTAAATCAGAAATGTGATTGGTACCTCCCTTGGTAAGATGGTCACATTGAATTCTGTGGAGGAATCCCTGAGCTTGGTAATACTTTAGCCATTGTTCTCACGTACCTCATAAGATAAAATTTATATTGACCATATGATGTTCTTTAAGACAATTTGACAGCCATAATCTTATTAAAATGCACAACAATTTAGTGAAGTCCACGTAAGGCAGGAATTGTCACCCCACTTGTATAGATGAGAAAGCTGAAGTTCCAAGAGGTGAAACAACTGGGCCCAGGTAAAACAGATTAGACGTGGCTGAACTGACACTTGAACTTAGATTATTCACTTAGATTGTTTACTTCCCAGGTCAGTATTTCTTTTATTCCCTCACACTAGCAGGTACTTTGCTTGTAAGGGGTCATGTGAAGCCAGCAGACAAATGGCATTTATAAGACTCATATTAGGGAAGGGTGGCAGCTGAACTGGGCTTGATGTTTGCCGTGCTATGCTGTGACTTTGCTCAAGTGGTATGGGGTCAGGCTGCTTTGGTTTTCAGCTGTTCAAGAGGTTCACTTCTGTCAAATATTTGTGCCTTATGCAGGTCAGCTGACCCACAAGCATGTTCTCTAGTCTTGGAGATTTCAATCAGAGTACTTTGATTTTCACTGAGAAGACCTCATTTCTTTCATATCTAGAATCAAAGAATCTTAGAGCTGGAAGAGGATTTCAATCATTGATCCAATTTTCTCAATCAACTCACTAGGAAACTGAGGCTCAGAAGGCAGCGACTTAGTCAAGGACACAGCTAGTTATTGGCATAAATGATCTGCAGGGGCCATGACCTCTTTTCAGGGTTGAGAGGATTTTTTCTCTAAGACTTCCAGCTTGGGAGGAGGACCCACAGTAGATCTCCACGGGCTCTGAAGAAGATGCCCACTCTTACATTTTTACTCCAGGCATTTTTGGATTTAAGGGCATGCAAGTGAGATGGCAACTCAGGTATAACAGCAGGCTTTGAGCTAGGGAGGGGGAAGAACACTGTTGATAAAGTCAGGCAAGACTGGGCAGGAAGTCATGGCCAGTCATGGCCTGCCACTAGGTGCTTTATGACTTCGGATGAGTGACTTAATGATAGTTGTGACTCTGATCCCTTGCTTATTTGTAAGATGGGTCTAATACCCACTCTTGGGAATATCAAATTAGGGGGCAACACATACAGATACATACACACATATGTGTGTCTATCACAACACATATTGATAGATAACGCGTGGAAAGACATACATCTCCACGAAGTCCATGAGACCAGATCCCCCTTGTCATTGTTACCACTTACTATGGTTTGGCAGTTTGTTCCCTCCAAAACTCACGTTGGACTTCTGTCCTCAGTGTTGGAGGTGGGGTGTAGTAGGAGGACGTGTCTAGGTCATGGGGCTGATCCCTCATGCATGGCTTGATGCCCCTCCCATGCTAATGAGTGATATTCTGCTCCATTGGCTCACAGGAAAGCCGGTTATTTAAAAGAGCATGGTGCCTCCCTCCACTCTTGCTTCCTCTTTCACTGTACGACCTGCCTGGTCTCCCCGAGCCTTCTGCCTTGATTGGCAGTTCTCTGAATCCCTCACCAGAAGTGGATGCTGGCACAGTGCTTCTTGTACAGCCTGCAGAACTGTGAGCCAAATAAACTTCTTTTCTTTATTAATGATTCAGTCTCAGGTATGTCTTTATAGTAACTCAAAACAGACTAATACACTGCTGTTCTTTCTTTTGCAGATAGCACCAGAGACCAGGTAGCATTAACTTTAGCCCTGAAATCCAGTCATGTGTTGAGATTCTGTACACATACACTGTCATTAACTGTCAGGGCTGTAATAAGACTGAGTGAAGAAAATTCAAAAACATACATCTCTCAGAGTCTGGCACAGAGGAGACCTTAGTGTAATGAATTGAAGATAGTGCTGAGAACATCAGCCAGTCTTCTCAGTGGCCAGTAATGCTCGTGAGCCCAGATGAATTGAAAAGGGGTATTGCACTGGTGTTTGTGGAGAGCCCGGCAATATTTAGCTGTCTGGGCTCACATCTAAGGTTCTACAATGAGTGGACAGGACATCTAAGTGGGGATAGCATTCAACTCAAAGGTTCTGCAGTGAAAACTAGTTGAACCTGGCTGGTAATTAAATATGGGCACAGATGTGGCCTGTTTCTCCTTTTCCTCATGTGACTTAGCAACTTATATGACTGAAACTAGGGGCACAGATGGCATTGGAACTAACTGGAATCTTCCCTGGCTGTGTGTCTTCAAGTTGGTTGGTGATCACAGTGGTTACATAATGGTGGAAAAACTGGGAATTGCAACAATTAAGGGATAGGAAGGTGGGAAGTGGCCAAGACTTTCAGTGCTATAGGCAAGGTAGCCTAAGGCTTCTGTGGAGGAATCAACTAGACCCAGCTGGAGCCTCAGGGCTGACAGAGCTGGGCTGTGTTGTGTTACATGGGAAGTGAGTGCCCCCTCTGTGCCACAAAGTCCCCAGCTGAGAGCCTGGCACAGAGAAGGTACGTAACAAACATTTGGTGAGTGAGTCCAGTTGGTAACTCATGGATTTTTGAGTACCACAGAGCTTTGGTTTGTGTGAGTTATAACTGTTGTTACTTAACATAACATAAATTAAAGCTGAGAAAATTGAAATGTATTCTTTACTCATTCATAAATTATATTTTATGAAAGTAACCATTTTTTCCAAGACAAAGTTAGTGAAAAGAGTGGCACTGTTTTAGTTTTATGAACTTGCAAATCTCGTTAACATTTCTCTTAATAGAAGACAGCTGATTTTTTCTACTTGGTTTTCCCTTCAATATATTGTCATCTCATGTGTCAAGCTATCTCTTGTATACTACTGAGTAGAAAACAAATACATAATGACTTAGTATTATTATGAAAATAGTCTCAACGTAGTGGACCCTATTAAAGGCATTCAGGAATCCCAAGTAGTCTATAGAACTAGGGCATAGATTTAGGAGTGTCATTTCTGGGTCATGCATATTTTAGCCTTTAATATTTTTAAATTGCTGTCCAAAATGGTCATACCAGTTTCTACAATCAGCAGAAGTATTTGAGAATTCCACTTTCTCACATCTGAGTCAATGTGGTATTATCAGACTTTTTAAAGTTTACCAGTCTGACAGGTATGTTTTTAATTTGCTTTTCCCTGATCACTAGTGAGATTGAACATCTTTTCATGAACTTATATGATTTCCTCTTCTGTGAATTCCATGTGTCTATTTTTTTGCACAATTTTAATGTATTTTTTCAGTATTGATTTGTAGGAGTGCTTTATATATTGTTGATACTAATCCTTTATCAGGAATAAATGTTCTAAATACATTTTCCATGATATTACTTGATGTTCTATTTCTTTCTCTGGTGTCTTCTCCACATAAATGTTTAATTTTAATGTGATCAAAATTATCAACCTGTTTTCATAGGTTTGTTTTTTAGCTTTATGTAATTTTTTCTTGTCCAGAAGTCATGAAAATATTCATATAAAATTTTCCTCTATAAGAATTTCCACAATTCTTTAATCTACTTGAAAGTGGACCAAGATTTGAGGGATGATATTAAGTAAAGATATACTTTTATATTTTTTTTATAAAGATAACCAGTTGACTTAGGATTATTCATTGAATGTACCATCAGTTCCCTTACTCATTTTCATATATTTGGGGAGCTGTTTCTACAGTGTCTATTTTGTTGGATTTGTTTTGAATTCCCCTGCTTTGTTTTCCTTCTTCAAAATATTTTGCTTATTTTTAATACTTTACTCTTAAATTTTTATAAGACATAAAATACTTATGGAAGGGTATATAAATTGGTTGCATGCTATTTAAATTATAAAGCAAATAGCCAACCAGTACCCTAGAAGCCCTTATAAACTTTTGTCCAATCGCATCATTCTTTATCCCTCAAATTCTACAGGCAAATACTATATTTAATATTAGGTTAATTTACCTGCTTTCCTTTATAGTTTTACCAACTGCTTACAAATCCCCTGCAATATATTGTTTAGTGTTATCTGTTCTTTAACCTTACGTAAATGGAATCATATCATAATTTTTCTCTATTTTCTATTCTATCTTGCTTCTTTTGCTCTTTATGTTCCTGAGACTCAGCTTTGTGAGATGCATGTGACTCTGTTTCATTCATTTTCACTGCTGTCATAGTATGGCATTGTATGACTATACCAGTGTTTTCTAGTATTGATAAGCACTTGGGTCATGGCTTCTAGTTTATGCATATTGCAAACACTACTACCAGGACTTTTGTACATGCCTTTAGATGAATATATGAAAGCATTTCATCAAACTAATATTAATATATGGCTATAAATTGGAAACAATGCAGCAAATGTCTGTGAGTTGTATTAGACCACTAAATGCAGGTTACCTTGTGTGGCTCTTGATCATCAAGGAAATGATTTTCAGTCTTCATCATTAATGATCATATTGTGGTGTTTTCTTTTCCTTTTTTAAAAAATTTCAGATTGATATGAGGGTAAAAATGATTATGTTACATTGTTTGCATTTCTTAGGTATACTTCAAGTTGTGATTGAGCCTTACCCCCAGGAGTGTGCTGTATACTCTTACATTGTTCACATTGGATAAGAACTTGCCAATCACCCCTCCTCCTCCTCTTTCCTACCTACCCTCTCTCCCACTAGAATATACTTGTACTTGTCCTTTGTGTTGGCATGAGGTTATTTATCTATTGGTTTCATGTTGGTATTGAGTCTCCAACCTTTTAATGGCTGAATACTATTCCATGGCATACATATACTACAGTTTATTAATCCATTCATGTATTGATGGGCACTTGGGTTGATTCCACATCTTGCTGATTGTGAATTGAGCTGCAATAAATATTCTAGTGCATATGTCCTTAAGGTAAAATGATTCTTTTTTTCTTCTGGATAGATACCTAGTAATGGCATTGTGGGAGCACGTGGAAGGTTTACTTTTAACTCTTTGAGTATTCTTCATACTTCTTTCCATAGAGGGTGCTAGTTTGCAATCCCACCAGCAGTGTGAATATGTACCCTTCTCTCCACATCCATTGCCAGCATCTGCAGCTTTGGGATTTTTGTGATGCAGACTGTTCTCACTGGGGTTAAGTGGTATCTCAGAGTGGTTTTGATGTGCATTTCTCTGATGATTACAGATGATTAGCATTTTTCACATGTTTGTTGTCCATTAGTCTGTTATATTCAGAGAAAGTTCTGTTCAAGTCTCTTGCCCACTTATAAATGGGATTTTTTGCTCTTGTTGATTAGAGTTCTCTGTAGATTCTAGTTATCAGCCCTTTGTCAGATTCATAACATACAAATATCTTTTCTCATTCTGAAGGCTGTCTGTTTGCTTTAGTTGTGGTACCCTTAACTGTACAGAAGCTTTTAGCTTAATCATGTCCCATTTATTTATTTTTGGTGTTGCTGCAATTGCCAAGGGAGTCTTATTCATAAAATCCTTTCCCAGGCCGATATTGTCAAGAGTTTTTCCCACACTTTTTTTCCTAAAATTTTTATTGTTTCATGTCTGAAATTTGAATCTTCTTTTATCTAGGGAGAGTCAATTTTTATAAGTGGTATGAGGTGCAAGTCCAGTTTCAGTTTTCTACATGTGGCTAACCTGTTCTCCCGGCAACATTTATGAAATAGGGATTCTTTTCCCTAGTGCATGCTTTTATTTGGTTTATTGAAGATCAGATGGCAATATGCCACTGGTTTTATCTCTAGGTTTTCTATTTTATTCCATAGATGTATATCTCTATTTTTATGCCAGTACAATGCCATTTTGATCACTGTAGACTTGCAGTACGCAAGTCTGGCAATGTGATTGATGCCTCCAGATTTGTTGTTCTTTCTTAGAATTAGATTGGCTATGTGGGTTTTTTTCCTGGTTCCATATGAAACAAAGTACTATTTTTTCAAGTTCTTCAAAGTATGAAGTAGGTGCTTTGATGGATATTGCATTAATATGTATATTGCCTTGGGTAGTATGGACATTTTAACAATGTTGATTCATCCCATGCATGGTATATTCTTCCATTCTTAAGATCTTCTGCTATTTCTTTTCTCAGAGTTTCATTGTTCTCTCTGTAGGGATCCTTCACATCTTTTGTTAGGTCTATTTCCAGGCATTTCATTTTCTTTGAACTCATTGTGAAGGGTATTCTTTTTTTCTTTTTGGCTGGGGGCTGGGTTTGAACCCGCCACCTCCAGCATATGGGGCCAGCGCCCTACCCCTTTGAGCCACAGGCACCACCTGAAGGGTATTCTTTTTTAATTTTTTGTCAGAAGAATCAGAAGTATCTTTATATAACAGAGATGGCATTTGACATATGAAGGATTTCAGGGAACATAGTGGCAGACATTTCAGCACAGGGATTAGTGAAGTTGGCCTGGTTGTTGCAGGAAGATGAGGTCCAACAGAGAGAAAGAGCACCCAAACACCATAGTTATAAGAGGAAGGGCTTTATTCATTGGCCAGGAGCTTACTGCATAGAAGATTTCCAAATGGCCATGTTCCCCAACTGGCTTGGTCTTTCCCTTTTTATTGATAGTCAAAAAGTTCCACCCCACAGGCACCCTTCTCATTGGCCAGTTTGTATCAAGTGGGAGATGCTACTCCAGCCCCTACAGAACTACAGGATTTCACAGAACTTGGAACTATAAATTCCCAAGAGCTGAGTCACCATAGAGAGGGTCCTGCAGGTGCATCCTCGTGGTCTCCCTGAGAAGACCTGTTCTCCAAGACCTCACCCCTCTCTGGTATCCTCTCTCATGGTGAAAGCTTTCATCCTTCAGGTCTGACTTGAAATCACCTGCCCTGAGAAGACTGCCAGGCCAGTTCTCTTCTGAGTTCCCCAACACTATGTATTTCACCTTGGCTACATATCTTCTTTCTTTTTTTTATTTTTGGGGATTCATTGAGGGTACAAAGAACCAGGTTACATTGATTGCATTTGTTAGGTAAAGTCCTTCTTTTAATTGTGTCCTGCCCTAAAAGGTGTGTCACACACTGCAACCCCCATCACCCTCCCTCCTTTCCTCTCTCTGTTCTCCCCTTCCCCCACACCCACTGTGTACTAGATCATTAATTGTCCTTATATCAGAATTGAGTATGTATGATTCTTGCTTCTCCATTCTTGTGATGCTTTACTAAGATTAATGTGTTCCACTTCCATCTAGATTAATACAAAAGATGTAATGTAGGAGACGCCAACATCCGAGCAAGATGATCTGCAGCTGAGGTGTGGACCTCAGACCATTCCTCCACAGGAGTTCCTTGGGGGAGGAGCCTGTGCCCTCAGCAAACAGTCATTGTTAATTACTCCCCTCACCTGTATGATACCTTTTCAATAAAAGGCTGGTACGAAGGTTGCTCGGGGCTACCCGGAAAGTAAGGGCTAGCCTGCCTTCCACAAGCTTGTACTTCTAATCCGCTTCTCGCCTAGTTCCTTCCTGCGCTAACCGAGACCAGGGCCACAGAAGCCCGACAGGTCACGACAATGTAAAGTCTCCATTTTTTTAAATGGCTGAATAGTATGCCATGGTATATGTATACCATAGCTTGTTAATCCATTCCTGGGTTGGTGGGCATTTAGGCTGTTTCCACATTTTGGTGTTTATAAACTGAGCTGCAATAAACAGTCTAGTGCAAGTGTCCTTATGTTAAAAAGATTTTTTTCCTTCTGGGTAGATGCCCAGCAATGGGATCGTAGGATCAAATGGGAGGTCTAGTTTGAGTTCTTTGAGGATTCTCCAGACTTCCTTCCAAAGAGGTTGTATTAGTTTGCAGTTCCACCAGTAATGTAAAAGTGTTCCCTTCTCTCCACATCCACACCAGCATCTGCATTTGGGACTTTGTGATGTGGGCCATTCTCCCTGTGGTTAGATTATATCTCAGGGTGGTTTCGATTTGCATTTCTCTAATAAATAGGAAGGATGAGCATTTTTTCATATGTTTGCTAGCCATTCGTCTGTCTTGTTTAGAGAAGGTTCTATTCATCTCTCTTGCCCAGTGATATAAGGGATTCTTGACTTTTTTCATGTTGATTAATTTGAGTTCTCTGAACATCCTAGTTATCAAGCTTTTGTCTGATTCAAAATATGCAAATATCCTTTCCCATTGTGTAGATTGTCTATTTTCTTTGGTTGTCTCCTTAGCTGTACAGAAACTTTTCAGTTTAATTAAGTCCCATTTGTTTATTTTCATCGTTGTAATTGCCCCGACATCTTCATAAAGTCTTTCCTCAGGCCGAAATGTTTTTCCCATGCTTTCTTTGAGGATTTTTATTATTTCATGCCTTAAATTTAGCTCTTTTATCCTTCTTGAATCAATTTCTGTGAATAGAGAAAGGTATGAATTGAATAGAGAAACGTATGGATCCAGTTTCAGTCTTTTACATGTGTATATGCAGTTCTCCCAGCACCATTTATTGAATAGAGATTCTTTCCCCCAGTGAATGTTCTTGTTTGGTTTATCAAAGATTAGGTGGCTATAAGATGTTTGTTTCATCTCTTGGTTTTCTATTCGGTTCCAGATGTCTACGTCTCCATTTTTGTGCCAATATCATGCTGTTTTGATCAGTATGGCTTTGTAGTACAGACTAAAGTTTGGTAGGCTAATGCCCCTGGCTTTGTTTTTATTACTAAGAATTTCTGGCTTGGCGCCTATAGCTCAACCGGCTAAGGCGCCAGCCATGTACACCTAAGGTGGCGGATTCGAATCCCCAGCCCGGACCCGCAAAACAACAATGACGGCTGCAACCAAAAAATAGCCGGGCGTTGTGGCGGGCGCCTGTGGTCCCAGCTACTTGGGAGGCGGAGGCAAGAGACTCACTTGAGCCCAGGTGTTGGAGGTTGCTGTGAGCTGTAATGCCACGGCACTCTACCCAGGGGGACAGCTTGAGGCTCTGTCTCAAAAAAAAAAAAAATTTCCTTAGCTGTACCTTTTTTTTTTTTTCGGGTTCCATACAAAATGAAGAATTATTTTTCCAAGGCTTTTTTTTTTATTTAGAAATTTTAAATATCTTTAACAATTCATCTCAAGGTGGAGCTAGAAACAGATGCTGCAAACTATAGGTATGATTCAGAGGAGTTTTTTTTCCTCTTTAACCAAAAGTTTAATTACAAACAGTTATAGCGAAAACATGTTTCTTATCCTTCAGTTTTTTTTATTAAGTCATATATACCTCCTGATTTGTTTTTATTTCTGAATAATGTCTTGGCTATTCAAGGTTTTTTATGTGATGCAAAAATATTCAACAAGATCCTAGCCAAAAGAATCCAGCAACACATCCAACAAATTATACATCATGACCAAGGGGGCTGGTCCAATAGAGGGAGGGTTAATGGTGTGACCTCACCTATGAAGCATATTACAACTGTACAAGTCAAATACAAGCAAATGTCTTAACACATGATTAAGTAAATGAGGTAAGTAGTCCAATTTGTACAAATAATCAACACATTGAATCCCACAAAGGCATAAATGTATTCATGATCTATGTATATATGAGTTAATAAAAAAATTAAAAATGGGAAATTTGTCACCACAGTAACTATTTATAACAGACATGTCCAAACAA